>BLXL01010392.1:0-17574 GCA_023170135.1 Acarapis woodi
CAAATCAGATTTTAAAAATTGAATAAATTTCTATGATATTGTTTAATGAATAATTGCACAATTCAGGAAATTCATTTTCTTTTTATTATTAAATAGTAAGCGAAAATTTATTGAATAATTATTTGAAAATCTTCTGCTATAAATAAGTTTTGAAAATTGTTCAAATTCGTCAGGAATTGCAAATTTTTTGGAAATTTGATAAAAGCTCGTTGATAATAATAGTTTATTGAAAGATAGTCATTGAGCAATTACAATATCTATATAAGTAATTATTAGTCATAATCAATGATTAATAATAATTAATCAATAGTTTAGCCTTACATTATATTAGTAGATTATATTTTTCTGAATAAAGGTGAGTTCAGATAAGCGCAAAAGTAATTTTTTCAATGGATATTTTACAGACTGCAAAATTTTTCAAATCATAATTATCAGATTTGCAAATCACGAATCGAGGTTATATTAAAAACAAGTACATCATTTGATATTTCAATAATTTTATCCGCGTTTCTCAATTACATTTAAATCTAAAATTTCATAAATTTTTGGTGCAGAGGTAATTTTTTGACTTTTTTAAAGGTATTTTCAAAGTCTTTATAATTAAAAAAAAATTTGTTTCATAAGTAAGAAACTACAGATTATTTTCAATTTATATTATAAATTATAAATTGAAACACAATTCTAAAGAGCGAATTCAAAAATAAAGAAAAAATTGATTAGGAATATATAAATAAAATCGAATTTGAATATTACTCTAATTTTTTTTTAATTTATCTGAGAATATAAAAATTTAAAAAATTATATTTAACGACTAAAAAAACAAAATAAAAAAAAGTGCGGTTTTTGTTATTTATTTCTGAGGCGATTTTTTTTAATTATTTATTATTATCTAGTTTATTTTTAGGTTATTTAGTTAAATCGTCTTTTGACGAAAAATTTAATATTGAACAAAAAGTGATAAAGCAAAATCTTTTCATGATTCAAATTTTCAATATTGAAAAAGCGAAATTACTTGAACACATAAAAAAAATTCAAATTTATAACATTTAATGAATTAAATCTATATAAATTAAATTTTTTTAATAGCCTTCTGAAACATGCCGATTTAAAGAATGAATTTTTAGCCGTCCACAATTAAAGCGACGTGAATATTCATTAAAAAAAATTGAAATATTTTTACAAGTGCTAGTTAGTTATTCACATAAAATGAATATTCAAGACCACGCCAAATAATATTTTTAGCTATTAATGCTCTAGAATTCAAATTAATGAAATTTGAGCAATGTTTGAAATAATTATGATTCTCCTGAAATTTTTAAGAGATTAAATTAAAATTTGAAATATCTTTAAAGATTTGATAAAATCTTATTGACGAAAAATTGAGTTCGAGACATTAAAATTCAAAATTACTGAACAAAAGAATGATCGAAAATAAATTTGATGCATTTCGATAGCGAAAATCTCACATAAATTTTAACACTTGTTGCTTCTTGCTCATTGAAAATTCTTTTAAATTTCGTATATCTACAAATAATACTAAGCATTCAATATATTAAAACGAAAAAAATGATAAAAACAAATTTATAAAATAAAAGTTAAATTGTAGACAAACTATTTTACACACTCGAATTTAACATACATGTGCTTAGTTATTCATATGATCGACGCCAACACTAATTTATTCATATACATACATTTATATCTCTAATACGCTTAGATTGATAAGTTTCAAATTCAATGTTGCTTCATTAAAATTTATTTCGCCTATTTTCATATAATGAATATCTACCGTTCATAGATTCGTTTAAAGTCTGTATTTTCGGATCTTTAAATTTTAATATATTTTTCTCAACTAAAATTAATTTTAATAAATGTGTAACTGTTTTAAAATCAACGAAAATTACATAACTTAAAATTTTAAGGAATGAAACCAATTTAGTAATAGTTGATTTCATAAATTTGTGTTTAAGAATAAAAGAACGGTAACCAATCATTCGGCAGTAAAAATTAAATCAAAAATTCTAATAATCTAGTTTTGTTTAATCAAGAAATATATATTTTGAACAGACTTAATTTAAAAATATTTAAATTTATATATAATTTTTGTATCATAATAATAGGGTGCATAAATATTTTAGTCTCGTCCTTAATTTGAGTCCCGTATTAAATTAAAAATTAAATTTTTATAATACAAATAATTAAGTTTTTCATTTAAATTAGTGTAAAAAACCAATTATTTTTTGATTTTGTGTCTGCTGTGTATTTATTAAAGATTCTCATCTGCAAAAAAAAAATTGAAAATTAATTGAATTGGATAAAAAAAATATTGAAAAATTAATGTTCAGTTTTCGAAAATTCAAATCTTATTAAAGCCAAAATTTAATAGATTGCACTATTTAGAATAAGAAAATTTAAAAAAATTAAAACAAACATTAGAAGATAACAAAACGGCACTATATGATAACGATGATTTTTTTTCAAACAAAAAAAGAATATGAGCACAAGATAATAAATATCGTGTTAATTCAAAAAAATTTATCAAAGAATTAGAAATAATTAAAATCAACCTGACAAAGGTCACAATAAAGCTAAAACTAGGCTATAAAAAATTTTTCTGATTGTGTGCGTTAGACAATGGGTTTGAATTAAATAATTCGACTGATAGTTTCGAAATAGCCCGGAAAATTTTTTTTTTATAATTTTACAAAATGATATCAGATGAGCCCTATATTGTTCAATAAAAAAACAATTCATTTATAAATTACACCAATTCTGCAATTTATATAACTACTCAATAAGCTATTCTTAATAAACTGATAGTAAATTTTAAAAACATGATAAATATATTCAACCCTCCAATGTATTTTGAGCTTAGTTTATCAAATTTTTCATTTTATTTTTATTTTTTTTTTTTTTTTTTGTTAATTCCAGATAATTTTTAGTATTTTGGTAAATTGATCTTTTCAGATTTAAATTTTTCTCAATCTCTTTCTCTTATACGAATGTAAGAAGACTCTTGAGATTTTTATTGTTACAAGATATTAGAATCATGTAACTAAACGAAACATATTGAAAAGTAAATGACGATTCACTGTAAAATAGTTCAAGTCTAATATTATTTAACAGATTTAATCGCTCGTGATTAAAATTTTTTCGTTATATTTTGGAGGAAAATGTACAATTTCATTTGTTGATAATTTCAAATTTTCATTCGACAATAGATCAAAAAAATTTTGAATATGATTTTTTATAACCTTTTGAAGGAATAAGCATCTGCTTATAAATATAATTCAAGTATGAATTTATGAAACAAACTATTCATCAATGATTAATATTGAGACATAATTATTGGGACACAATAAGAAAAAGAGAAAGCGAAAGATTATCTCTTTCGGGCAATGATATATGTGAAATGAACATCATCTGACTATCAAGAAGAAGACTCCTTAGATTTTACTAAATATTTCTCAAAGCTTTGTTAAATCAAACAAAACAAAAATTGCTGTGCGCTTAAAAATAATTCAAATTGTTATTTTAGTGGTCACCGGTCAAATTAACAAAAGAATAAAAGAGTAAATCTTCTGAAAAATACGCTGAAAAAAGTGCATTCTTCAACCTATAATAAAAAGAATCTCATTTTTATCCACTTTTTTAAAAAATTTTTCGAACTTGAAAAATTACAATAGTTTTCCTACTTTAGTTTATTATCTTTTGATTTTCTAGATTTATGAACTTCCATTCAAAGCTTCAAAATTCTCTGATAATATACAAAAGTCAAATTTAAGACTTTCAAAATCGAGAATTTTAACTAAAATTTTAACTTTTCAACATACAAGATTGGAAAATTGAACTTTTTTTAGAGTATTTAACGAAAAAAAAAATAAAAAACCGCAAAAAATGTCAAGCACATTATTGGTAGTTTTCTTTTGGTCTACCGCAAATTTTTTTTTTATTTTTTAAGAAAAAAAATTTGATAGGAATTTAATTTAGAAGAATTTTTTTTCTTTGTTTTAAAATTATGATTTTAAATCTTAAAATATTTATTGATGCCCCTTGATTCGAATATTTAGGGTTTTTAAATTAGATGTTTGCATACACAATTAAAAATTATATTTAGAGAACAAAAGAAAATTATTTTATATTAACGATTTTTCAAATTGTTTAACTCTAAGTAAAGCTTTTAGTAAACTTTTTTTTTGTCTACTTGATTTATCAGTGATGCGAATATTATTTGAAATTGTGAAACAGGTATTTAAATTTTAGATATACAATAATGTGCTTATAATAATTTATAATGAAAAAAAGAAAATATATTCGGATTTTGAAAAAATTTTCTTTATTTTGTAAAACAATTTAGAAGTAACCAGTAACTTATATTAAAAATGCTTGAGGCGATTATAATTCTAAGACAAATGTTGTTTATGAAATTCTGGATTTCGAAAATTAAAATTAAGTTTGGTTTCGCGTGCCTGTTTAAAAAGAAGTATATTAAATGTTATTTGCTAATGTATAAAACATTTCTTAATTATTTTAGAATAATCAGAACTATCATTTTTATCATTAGAACAATTGTTCATTAAGAGATTTTCGTTGGATAAAATGTTGGCTAAAAAATTAATGAACTTAGTACATTTTGAACAATTTTTATTAAATATCTTCAGGTTAAAAAAAATTTATTTCGATAGTCATGATGAGCATCTTTTTTTACGAATTTTCTGTTCGTTTTTAATTATTTTTACATTCATTTTCTACTTTATCTTTCAATTCAAATCTTTAGAACATACCTATTAGCAATTTTTTTTTCCCACAATGTCACTTTTTTCGAATTTACATCATTGTAAGCTAATTTCAAGCTCAACTATGTGAAAATGAAAATAAAAATTCCAGGCTTCCAGCTTCAGTAATTCTAAATTAAATAATATATGCTCTTAAACATAAAGATTTGTAAGATTTTTTATGATTTTTCACACTTGCAATAAAAAATCGACTTCGAATTTAATTCGAAAAAATTTACCCAATAATGAAATTCAAATATTTATTTGCAAATAATTTAAGGCCTATTGATTTTTTATTATTCACAAATTTTTCTTTACTATAGACAAGTTAATGAAGTCAAAATGTTTCATTGTAAAATAAACTTAAAACACATTAATCTTAAATCCTAAATTCATTAAAAAATGCGTTTTTTTTTTTAAATCTTATTTAGAAAATCGCAGATTATTTAAAAAATTTTAAGAAAGTCACGATGAATCATGAAAAAAAAATTAATCTTTACAGTCAACTTTTAAAGAGAAAAATTATATAAATTTTCTGGAAAAAATGACCTCAAAAGTTGGAGTAATAAATTCGAATTGAAATTTTTTTTATGATAAAGTGAATCACACATAATTTGTAACTATCAAAACCAAATTAAAAATCAGTATGATGATAAAAAAAAAATTGAGATTTTTTAGGTAAGTTTAAAATAAAAATAAATATTTACCTGCATTTTGATTATTTATAGCCAATTATTGATTTAATAATTGGAAATAAGGCAAAGTGATGCTAGAAAAGTGTAAAAGTAATCCGGAATGTTTACTAATCATTTACTTGATGCTCATTTCGAAATGTAGGTGTTGCTTGTTACATATGTGACTGAGATGTTGGTTCTAAAAAAAAAATAAACTATTTGATTAGAACCACTTCAAAATATTTTGATTCTACACTTGCAGAAATCTTGAATTTGAAATTTATTAACACATCATAATTTTGCTGATAATTCTTTGATGCAAACAAATAATAATTCGGTAAATTTAATGAACTTGAAATACGCTTAAATTTTATAATCACTTTATATTTCTTCTTTTAATTTCATTTTTATTTGGTGAGGAAAACACAAATTTTTTCTTTTTTTTAATGACATTTTTTTTATATAGGAGCAATCAACAGTTGAATTAATGATTAAATTACTTTGAAGAATTCATTTATTTGCAAATAGGAAATCTTTTTTATGATCAAATTAATCATAGACGGTTAAATGTAAGATGAAAATATAAAATATCAAAATTGGAAAAAATTAGTTGATTTTCAAATAGGAGAAAAAGAGTAGGTAAATTCCCAAGAATTTATGAAATTGACGACTGATTTGACTTGAATTTTAATCTGATTGCGTTGATGCTTAATAATTAACACTCGATTTATATCTGAACGTAATGCATTTATTTTTGCTTTATAAATGTTTTTTAGTACTGTTTGCGCATTATGATTTACATAATTAAAACAAATAATGAATTCGAATTCGAAAATTTTATGCCTACATTTCAAGGTTAAATTTAAATACTAATTAAAAAAAATAATGTTGATTCTTTATCTGGGTCATTAAACTTATTCATTTAAGAAAATAATTACTGTTAGTAGCGAAAGAATTACCGATTTTTATTTTATTTCACCTAAATATAAATATTTAAATTAATCTATACGTATTTTAAAATTTATCAATGTCATTTATATTAATTATTGATTTTTTAATAATCAAATTATAAATTTATTCAAATGAAAACCTATTAATTTTTATGAAGTTTTTTTGAATATAATTCGTTAATATTATATCGAAGAGTTAGATTTCACTCGAAATTCTCAACCAAAGTTTTTAATTTTTTCAAGTATTAAAATTTGGATTAAAGCGTCAATTTCAAATAATTAATATCTACTAATAGATATTAAATTAAGATAATTACAGTTGCAGGAACTTCAATAATTAAACCTTTGAAATAATATTCGAAAATCTTCTTCGCTAGTTAGATTTCGTAGCAATAACATATCTAAATTAAATCAAAATTTTTTTTGGTTTACGTAATTTATAAAGTTTTTTGCCTTTCATTTAAAAAATAAATAAAAAAAAAATTTGTCGGATATATTTAAAAATAATATATTTGCTGACAAGATTATTTTATATAAGCATCAATTATTTCGTTGTTATAGAATAATCTGTTTTTGAAATTTGTTAGTTGCTTTTAAATTTAAAACTTTTCTTTCTAATCGTTTGCTTAGTATCAAATAAAAAAATTATAAAGATGTAATTTATTGAAAATAATTTGAATTATTAAAATCGATTCTAAATCTTGATGAGAAAATTAAGAAATTTTTTCCAATAATTTATTTAGGCATATCTTTTAATAGAAAATTTAAAATTGCATAATAATTAGAGTTATTTATCATCATTCATTCGCGAAAAATTTTTCAACACTTATAGCATTTCTTCTTGTGGTATCTTTTTACCATTAATTTAAATTATCATAAAGTAATTTTCATACTATTTTTAAGAATTACTTCATATCAAAAAGCTCATAAAATTAAAATTGAAATTATTTTATGCTTTATATTATGAAGCAACCCGTTGAATTCAAATCCCCCATCTTTTTTAAAAGTGAACAGAGTCTTCTTTTTATTAAATCATATTGCAAGCATTTCAATTTTAATTTTTTTTTAATGATTAAACCTTAATAATTTCAAATATCAAATAGTTTGATAATTAAATTTTTTTACTGAAGGGTACAAAATTGAACGAAAAATTTTTTTTCTGATTTTTACTTTTTTTTACTTTTTTATTTGATTCTAATAAATAGATATTATTTATTATTATATATTCTGACAGTGCGATTATAATGAAAATTAAACATTTAATTCGATTTGATTCATAATTTTCACCAAATTTTTGTTGGTACCAATAAAATGGCATTAAAAAAAATCGATTCGATCAAGTAAAAGACAATACCTGAAAATGAAAAAAAAATTATAAGTTTAATATATTGAGATGATTTCTTGAAAAATAATTGAAATGAAACAAATAATTATTATATAATAAAATGTTTGGGAATTTTAAAAATTTAATCTTTTAAGTTTAAATAGGCGAACATATTTTTATGGACTCGATTTTATTCAATAAAAAATTTGAGAAAAAAAAATTCGAATTACAATATTGATTTTTTGTTTGAAAAATATTATTCAAGTAGTTGATTTTTACCTGAAATGATTAACAGTTTCTTTAAAAATTTATTTAGAAAACTTATTTTTTGTTCTATTATATTTATATTGTAATATATTGTATATGGTCTAAGGTTTTTGCAGACTAAATTATTTAATACGAACATTGTTATAGCTTGAAAATTTTTATAATATTTCACAAATATCCGGAATAGGATTATCTATATTTTTAAAAATTTTGATCATTTATACTTTAAAAATAAAATTTGAATTGATTTTTTTCAATTTATATATATTTTAATTATAAAGTTCAAAAATTTTTTGTTTTTATCAATTTGTTATCACGACTTCTTGAATAAGTTAATTTTCTTTAATTCTTCTCTAATCAAATTTACTATCTAAATTTTTGAAAAAAAAAGTCAATCATATTTCTAAACATTAATTGTTGAAATTTTATAAATTCTAAAGTGTAAATTTTAGAGAAAAATTATTCTTAAACAAGGTTGTTGTTCAAACGCTGATAATTTCATTAATTTTAGGTAAATTTTGAATTTGTGAGTTCAATAACTCGAAAAAAATCAAAAAAATTGTTAATAATTATTATTTTCTCATTCAAATTATTCAGAATCTGTAATTTATTCATCAAAAATAAAATTACTTGATTTTGTCGGTTAAATTAATTTCATAAATTAGAATTGGCGTAATTTGACATAATCAAAATTGAAAAGGTTAAAATTCTATACAGTTTAAATAATTTAGTAATTTTTTTTTTCATGAAAAATTTATTGATTTGATGATAATTAATTTCAAAAAAAAAACGATCATTTATTAATTTCTAAGCTAACAAAACGCTAAGAAAAAACAATCATGAAGTGTTCAAAAAATATTTTCTTGATTTAAATATTGAACCTCAATTTTTCACTTAGTTCTAAAAATTTAAGTAATAAGATATATACTTATGAACACCAAATAATAAAGTTCGAAATTTTTTTCTCTATGTATACATTATTAGCGTTTATTTATTAGTGTAGTTGTTTGAGTTCAAAAATTAAAATTTAACATTCAATCAAATTAACTTATTTTTTTCAAAAAGTTAAATTGTTCAATTTTCAAGAAATATACGATTTTTTATTGTTTTTTACACGAGAAAAAGTTTGGCTAATATTTTTTTAAACATATTTTTTTATCTGTCTTTATAATTTTAATTTACAATATTTGAAATAAACGTTCAATAATTTCTTAAATTCAATTTTTGAAATTCAAAATATCGATAAAGTAAAGTGAACAAAAAATAGATTTGAATTATGAACAATTTGAAAAATTAGAGCATTCATCAAAAATTGAAATGCGAAAAATTTTATAGAGATGTAAAATATTAAACATTAGCAAATCAATTTCAAAATTTCATCAGATTAAAAAATTTTTAGAAAAAAATATAAAAAAATTCAACTATTTGATTTAATTTTTTTTTTTATCTTTCCATTTATTTTTTTTTTTTGTTTTTTGATAAATTCTCGTTTCAAAAAGTATTCAATCAATTTCTTTCTTTATTAACAAACCATTTCTAACTAGATAAATTAAACTTGTTCTAAATTGAATTCAAAAATTTCTTAATTGAAAAAATCTTTCGAAAAGTAGAATACATTTTATAAAATTTTGATCATTACACCCAGAACACTAATGAAATTTAGACAGTAAGTTTGAAAAACACTTTTTATTATTGAATATTGTAACATTTAAATATAGCTAATCTACCTATTATTCTGACCTCCATTCAACCAACAATTCATCTGCACAAATGTATGGAACGATGAATTGAAGTATGTAAATGGATTCTGAATTAGTGTTTTGTTACAATTTGCAAACTAGAGAAAATATAATATTCCTAAAAGTTTCGATTAGAATGTAAGATATTTCTAAATATAATAGTTTTATAAGTTGCATACGCTAGACAAATATGGAATTATTCTAGAAATTAATATATTTAGTGTGAACATATACTTCGAATTCATGGCAAATTGAATTTCAATATTGACAAAAACTCGATTAAATGATTAAAAAACTTTGAATTTCGATATCACTTCATTCAAACTTCAATTTTAATTTCTCAATTAATCAATAATTTTTTTTTTAAATTAATTAGCTTTATTAATTAAATGATAAATTTAAAAAATTTTTATTTGTGTTGAATGAAATTTTATTGTTTGATTACTATCAGTCATTTGATTAAGATTGCATAATATTTTCATTCTATTCAATCTAATTAAATGGTTTGCTTTTCAAATTTCTAAAAATAATTTTGATAATCAGATTTTTGAAACACATGCATTGTGATCTTTGAATTTCTTAAATGAATCATCTAATAATAATCAGTTTGATCTATTATCCAGCGTGTGTTTTTTAAATGATTTACCTAATATATATAAAATTGAATTAAAAAAATAGTAGACAAATAGAAATTATGTAAAATTTTAATAATCTATTGATCAAAAAAATATTTCGTTTATTTCGAAATTCATTTATTTTTTTTTCTTTTTTTATCATTCGAAAAAAAATACTAATATATATGAGTGTGTTACACAACAATTATTTTAAATAATATTGAAATTCGAATTTTTAATTTAATATTTGATGATTTAATTTAGTACATAAAATCGAAAACAAATCGACTTATTGTTTGCTAGAAAAGACATAATTTTTACAATACTTTTTATCAATACTGAATTGAATAAATTTTTAAATAAAAAATGATTGAAATTCCAGACACTACACACCTTTAATTCTAATTAACGATTTAAAAACGAATTATGAAAAAAATAATTTTTTTTAGTAAAAGCATAAAGATTGTCATATAATTATTTATTTATTTAAAAAAATATGAAGAAGATTTATATTTTAACTTTAGTCATTTGAATTCAGGGTCTAATAGGGTTTAGAAGACATTAAATCAAAAGTCACGGTGGATCATATAATATATAATATAAAAAGTATATTTAAATTTCATAAATTGTCTTATATTTTCGAATTCTAAAAACGTACAATAGATTGGCGGTAAATTTCTCAATCAAATCTCAATATCTCAATTAAATACATTAAAAAAATAGTTTTAAATCTTTAAAATCATTTTACAAACAATTCATAAAAATTGAGATATTTCTCAATCGAAAAAAAAGCAAAACATTTCAATTAAGGTAAATATTTTGATTTGACTTATAGTAATGCGCAAATTTTTGAAACGAAGATTTACAAATCAATCTTTATCATGTTATTGGCACTACAAACATTTATTCGAATACAGATTTGCAAAATATATGTGATAAATAAATAAATGATAATTATCTATAGAAATTCGACAATTTTAAATCAAAAAAAGTTAAGTTAAAGATAAAGATTTTTATTAGGCATCAATATAATTGTCAAATAGCAAATGCGTACAACAATTTTTTTGTTATAAATAAATTTTTTACTTAATTAATATTACCTGATTTATTCGAGCTTGGCACAAATTTTTTACATACAATAGTGTCTGTTAATTAGAATAGAGCTAAACACAGATCAAAAAATCTAGAATAATGGTGAATGACTATTTCGGATAAAAAAAAAATAATTTAGCGTAACAAATCAATCGTCGATAAAATCGCTGGCATAGAGATTTTTGACACTAAACTTGAATTCGCACTTTTATTTATTCATGAAGTTAAAGGAAGAGAATTGAAATACAATTTTCAATAAATTTTTCTCATTTTGACTCATATTCAATATTTTTTTTTTTGAAAATTCCACGAAAAATTTACAAAATTATTTTTTTTAATCATTTCAAAACTCATGCACAAATTTTTTTATTGATGTTTGATGATCAAAATTTTCGACACATTCATGTAAAGTTTTTAAATATTAAAAATTATAATTTGCATTACAATCGAAATAGGAAAAATTTTTAAGATTTAAAGGAACATATTTCTGACTTATAAAAATTAATTTACTTAGATTTGTCTTTTTTTTTTCAATATTGCTGTTTTAGATGATTGCAAACAGTGGAATGATAAAAAAAAAGTTGAATTATTGTTATGTGCTTTAGGAGGTTGTGTTCTAAAAAAGAACCTTTATATTTTAGTGTATTCCCTTCAATTTAAAATCGCAATAGAGTAAGTAACTAGAGGAAAGTATTTGAGTGTATTAAACTTTACACACCATACTACGCTTAAATAATATTTTAAAAGCGACCTCTAATGTTGGATGAGTTGATTTGAGATGATGAAATTGATGGGTAAAAAGATGTAGAACAAGATATGCGCCTAAAGATGCTTAAATAAGTATCACACAGATGTATTTTAAAGCTCAACTTTTCTCACGTGTGCATAAACTAGAGAGCTTGTGATTTAATATTCAAAAGAATACATTTGAGAAAGCAATGCGAACAACATTGAAGATGCACAAATTTGTCGAAGAATTCAAACACACCAGATTGTATTTTAAAAATTCTGTGCTTTATAGTTTAATAAGAAACTGCTTGCTGTTAGCATGATACAGTAAATTTTCAAACAAAATTTGATGAATATTTTCCTTTGTTGTGTTCTGTTGAAGATAAAAATAGCAAAAAAATATTCATTAAGATTCTTGTAATACTTTATTTTTAATTTATTTCAAATGTATAATATAAATTAGACACATTTCTTGATTTATAAAATAGATGATTTGGTATAATTTTTTGGTATAATGAAAAAAAAAAAAATTTAAATGACTGACAAATTATTAATCATACATAATGGTTTGCATAATGAATCAAGTAATTTTTTGTAGCAAGTATATATTATTTATGAAAAAAATTATTGAATCTGAAATTTCATTAAAAATATATGAGCAAATATCTTCCTTTCTTTTAAAGAAATTTTTAAATGCATAAAATAATCACTTATTTACAAAGAAAATTAAACCATTTTATTTGCATAGTCAATAAAAGAAAATTTGATTTTGTTTTAAGATCCGAACCATTTATTTCAAATACATGTTATTTATAAGTATTCGAAAATTTTTTCATTCTTAATTTTAGATTTTAATCATATAAGAGTTAGACGTCTAAAATTTGGCTTACATAATTTATTCCAATTGTTGATTCTATAGATTATATGCACTCTACAACGCTCACCGTAAAAAAATATGAGATAACAAAATTTAACCTATTGTTTAAAAATTGATTAGGTCTATTTAAATATTAAACATTTATCATGTTTTTTCATTAAATTCTGATCTAAATTGAACAAAAAGAAATAATACTAATTTGATTTATTTGTTTTGAATACTCAAAGCGATTGAAAATTTTTCAATTACAAAAACAAATAGCAAACTATAGTTCATTTTAGAAAATCAAGCTTTATTTCAGGTTACTTTAACAAAATTTGAATATCAATTTATAAATTAAATTAGTATTTTTTTTTGTGTTTTAAAGTGACATAAAATTTAGACCCAAATGTATGCAGAAAATGATTGATTGCATTAAATTAGTAAATAAGAAAAGCGAAAAAAAATCAATTGAATCGTAAAGTATTGTAATTTGAAAAAAATTATTCTGATTTTTGAATTAATCTGAAATTTATGAACATGATTATAAAGTGCATAAAATTTTAAGTGCTTAAAACTGATTTTCATTCACATATTTGCCTGTTTAATTTTCGATAATTTTTAAACAATTTTTTGATTGATTTGGAGTTTTATTGAAATTTTTGTTTTTTATCAGAAATAGGAAATCTGTTTCGCCAAAAACGTTAGAAAAATTATTTACAAAATTAAATTTTATTGGACTTGAAGTTATTTAACTAAATTAAGTTAAAATTCAACAATCATTAATTATAATTGTTAATAATAATTTTAAAAATGCCTGTTTTAATCTGAAATTTTGTTTCAAATAATAAAAAAAAAACGAAAATTATTTAGAATTCTTCGAATAAAATTACTCCAACATTGTTCATTCATTAAAGTGTTCTGAAGTTTAAGAGTAATTGCAAATTATTATACAAACATTAGAGTCTCAAATTATAAAATAGTAGACGTTAATTAGATATAAGACAGGATGCAATTTTATTTCAATGAGAAGAATTTATGCATTGAATAATTTAAGATTTAAGGCGACTTTTTGTTTTGGTCGAAAAGAATACTTAAAAATTTTTATCGGATTACTATTTTTTTATTTATAGAATAATTTCTTCTGATTTAAAACTTATTATGAAAACTTAAAACAAATCAAACATCATAAATCATATGGAAATAATAAAAATTCATGATTAGATATATGCAAAGCAATAATTTCAAATCAAGACAATAAAAATAAAGTTATATTTATTTGTAAATAAGCAAATCTATGCTGAAAATGATTTTTTTTTTTTCTTCTTATAAAAATTTTTTACTCTGGAAAACAAAAACACTCGTAAAGAAGAAAAATTAGGTTTCGAATTTGATCAAAGATTAATTGAAGATTATCACAATGTAAAAAAAAGAATCGATTTTAGGAATAATTAATTCAACACAAGAAAGGCCTTTTGATCCCTGTTTCTTAATCAACTTTGAATACTATAAAAAAAAATTAAATTCACTTTGTGTTATTGTTGGTTCGGTCATTCTTTTTTCTAACATTAGTTGCATAGTGCTTCTTCGAATTTCATAAATACCAAAATATACTTAGTTTTCAACAAAATTTCACTTATCAATAAATCAAATCTCTTTTTTTTTGCATTTTTTTTTTATTTATTTATTTAATGGGATAAAAGTATGATAGTGTTGAAAACATTGATTGCATAAAAAAGAGAAAATATTTTATTTCGTAAAATATGATTACATTTATTGAAATCAGTATTTGTATTCTATCACGTTGACAATCAGTAAAATTTTCTAAGTAAAGATAATTTCTTGACTCAAAATGATCAATTAAAAAGTTGAGGACCTATACAGTAAATTTTAAATTGACTACGAATATTTTCAAGTTTAAAATATTTTGACTTTTTTTCTAAAAGTAAAAATCGATTGCTAAAATTTTATTTCAAAATAATATTGGGCCGTTACATTATACAAAAAAAAAAAAAATATAATAAGCTAACAATTTCATTAAATTTCGTGAAATTTTATTCACTTTTTTAAAGCTTTATTAAATTTCGCATTTTGAAGACGTTGATTGAACACAAGTGATGTATATAAAATTTCGTTTTGAAACTTGTTTTCATCAAACTAATTTTTCTTTTGTTTTACCTAGCATAAATTTCTAACACAAAAGAAAAAATTTAGTGGCTTGAAATTTAAAGATTAGAGGAATGATAGAATTTTAAATTGAATTAAATTTAATTTAATTAACAAAATAAAAAAAAACTGATTAGATTAAAATTATTCTAATCGATAAAACTGGCAATATTCAATAAAAAAGAAAATTTGAACTTGAAAATTTCTTGATAATTACGAATCAATTTCAAAGTATTTTTTTATTTAATAGACAACATTGTATTTTGTCATATTATAATAAATCGTGATAAACAACAAATTTAAGAATAATTCAACAACCAATATTGATTTCAAAACAGCTTGAAATGAAATAAACGATTTATCAATAAAAATTCTATTATTCGTAAAATCAATTAGATAATATTCATAAAAAAAATTTTATTCACAAGTTTTTATTATTAAATTTACAGAAAAATTTTACTGAAATTTATTGCTTGTTATTGCTTGAATAATTAAAACCCTGCGAACGAAATTTAACTTCAAACATTCTATAGATTCTTAGATTTCAATAACCAATAAAGTGTTCTAAAATTTGATCAATAAAGAAGATTAGATTAGTATTTTTTTCTTGTTATTTTTTACAAAATTCTATTTTAATTAAAAATAACAATTAGAAACTATTGATTTATCTTTTCACTTTAATTCATCAATAAACGATTGTTTTTTTGATTTGAGAATAATTTTTGATAAAAACTTTTGTTAGAAATGTTTGAAAATTTGATTTCATTTTAGCTTATGTTCTAATTTTAAACCATTATAACTAAATTTTTTTTTTAAATTTATTTTCAACAACAGAAATTATTAAAAAAAAGAGTTCAATGAATAAATTTGAATTGCATTTAAATGCTTAAATATTTTTTGTGATATCTTTTTTTACATTTATTTTAATTTTTTATAAAGCCGATTCCATACGGACTCGAATTTCGTTTTGCAGAAACTAATATTTATAATTTTCAGTGTCTACCAATCGAATTTGAATTTCGAATAAATTTTTTAAATTATTAAATAGGATGATACTTTTCAATTATACAATTATATTTCTTAATCATATTCAAATTTATTCATTTCAATATGTAAAATTAGGAATAATTTATCCTCAAAAATATAAAAATTTTAACAAAGTGTAAGAGAAAAATTTCTAACAATTTTTAAGATTTAGTTTTTTATCGGTAAGACAGCGATTCAAATAATTAGAATGCAATTCGAAAATTAGTTTGATTTAATATAATAAATAGGAATATCCATGATTAATCAATCTTTTAAATTTTATATTACGGAAAAGAAAATATTATTAATTTTAATTATATATATAAAACATATTTAATATTATTGTTTGTCAAAAAAAAAATAAAATCTTAATCTTCATCACAACTTATCGAAACAAGTTCAAAAATTAACCACTAATGTATTTTCTTTTTTTTTGATACAAACATCATCAACATTATTATTATTCGAACTTGTATAAATTTCAGTGAAAATTTTCGGCCTATTACAATGAAATCGTACTTGAAACATTAATAAAATCAATCATAAATCAACAAAATAAATCAATTTATTAGTAATTTTATTTCAAAATTTACTTCAAATTCAAAATTAATCATAATCATATTATTATTGTATTAATTTGGTTATTTTTGGTTCAAAAAAATATTGACATTTTTTATCTAACAATTTGATTAATGTGAAGTAATTTTGTTTATATTTGATAAATTATTCATTAGAAAAATCACATTTATTAGAAAATTTAAATAAATTAACCAATAATAATCAAAAAAATTTACAATCAGAAGTGAACAATATAAAATATACAAAATAAAAGCGAATTTTTAAAAATATTCTTAAATATTTTTCATGACCGAATCTGTTTTTTTTAATCCTCAAAAAATATTTCTCAGATACTTATGAGCATTTTCATTTAACAATCAGAGTTTTGTTTTGAATTTATATATATGAATATCTTTGAGAGGAAATTTTTTTTTACTTTAAGTTACAAAATTCTCAAAAATAAATAATTGGTAAGATTTTAGCATGATCTAAATAGTTAACATAAGCAATCAATGTATTTAAACATTGATGATAAAAAAAATTCTATTAATTGTCAAATATAAGCCTATTCATAAAAAATAATTAAGATTGTAATAAATAGAAACATTTTACTCGTAAAATTTTTTGACAAATAATTTTATTAAATGATCATATTTCTAAAATTCAGCTAAATTACCGATTAGTCATGATGCAAACAGTAGTGAAAATTAATCAAGGTAAAAGTTAAAAAATAGTTAAGATTAAGCAAGTTGTATAATTATATCAAAATTTTATTTATTTAAAAATTATTCGAATTTCGTCCGA
>BLXL01010393.1:0-21049 GCA_023170135.1 Acarapis woodi
TTTATTATAAATTATATTTTTATCATCTTTTTGACTCATTGTCACTTATCTTGTCTGGTGACTAGTTTGATTGAGATTTGTTGTACAGAGAGTACTCATTTCTAAAATGCATATTTTTTGGTTTTTTTTTTATATTTTTTTAGCCTCTTTTTTAAGATGTATATTTGATCATGTCCCAGAAGGTTAGCCCTTTTCTACATAATTTCAAAATCTTAAAAAATTTTTGAATATTAAAAATTAGCTTTTTACATAATTTACATAATTACTTTTATTTTCTCGGTATTCAATAAATTTTTAACAATGCAGGTAAATTTTTTTTCGCGAACTAATCATTTTTTTTTCAATTCATAATTGATTCGGATTGATAATAAACGAAATTTATTCTATGCGTTTAAAAGGTAGAAAATTAAAATTAGAACTCATTTTTTGCTCTTTCATCAATAGAAATAAAATATTATCGTAAATGTTTTCTATTGAGATATAATGACATTATATTTAAAAAACATAAAATTAAGATAAAAGAAACAATTTTCGGAAAAAAAAATAGTTTGAAATTCCTCAAATTATATTAAAATATAAAAAAAAATTTGATTTCGAAGCAATTCACTTGAAATACACCTAATCGTCTGCTCATTATGTATTGCAACAAAAAAAACATGAAAATTATTTAGTTAAAAAACAAAAATTTGCGTTTATACGTCAAATAATCTGTTTGAACTAAGTATGTTTTTCCTCAAGGTTCATCATCATTAAGTACTGTTTAATCTGCTATATTTTAAATAAAGATCTTAAGATTTTAAAAGTTATTACTTAAAGAGAATTTACCAACGCTTTGCCTTAAGAAATTAAATGTCAAGAAAAAGGATGAACAATGAATGTAAAATTATGTACTTGATTATGTGTTTGAGATGAACTTCAAATATTAATTTGGTTCAAGATCTTAAATTTGATTAGACCGTTAATTAATTAAATTAATTAATTTTTTTTTAAATTTTCATATCGAAATTTTATTTTTTTTTGAGAGCAAATAGTGTTAACCAAAAAAAGGTACTTACTAACTTTAAAATATCATTCAAGAAAATTTTTGTGGTTGTTTTATTGCTAAAGTTTATTTATAATCAATAATCTTGAAAAAAAGATTTTTTTTTTATATTTACGATGATTTCTAGATATTTAGGGTTTAGAAACGTAAAAAAAGCCAACCTTTTTTTTCATACCTCAAACTATGATACAATTTATAAAATTCGACAAAGTCGACTGCCACACAAAAATCCGAAATATTTAGACAGACTCACAAAATTCTGTTACCTAGTCAACTTAGTTAATTGTAGTGAATTTGCTAATAAAGCAGAAAAAAAAGAATGTCCATTGATGATCCAATCGCTCATAAATTTTTTAATCCTAAAACAGTTTTTTTTTCATATTAATTCTTAGAAAATTCATCCAAAAATCAACAAATGTAAAATCACAAATAAAAATTTTTAGTACACATTTTAAATTGAATTTTCCAGTAACTAACAAATTCAATTTTACAGATTATGCATAAAAATTATAGTAGATGTGTGAAATCAATTCTTAGCTAAATAATTTTATTTAAATATTTTTATGTAAATATTTCTGAAAATAGTTTTTCAATTTTTTAAAATAAATTAAAAAAAAATTTGCGACATCTTGTTAAGATTCTAGCTATATTTAGTAAATTATTAAAATTTTATTGTCAAAATTTTAACTTATTTAATCAGAGGAAAAAAAGAACTTTACTCTTGAAAATTCAATTAATAAAGTTATCGTCTTGTTTATTATATATAGTAAATTCTTAGAATTAATAGCATTATACTGTTTAAAATAATTTTTAATTAATACTTTTTATATAAAAACTTTTTTCATTAAATTTTCTGTTTCAAAAAAAAAATTTGCATCTCAACATTGATGCACTCTGTAATTATTAAATATTTTACAGTTAATGAAAGAGCTGTTTACATCATTACTAATTGTATATACAATCAGTTGAAATTGATCCGATAAACTCTACGAATCCAATGAACAGTATAAATGAGCGTTTTTCTTTTGTTTGTTTTGTTTCTATGACGCAACTCATAGGAGAAAAAATTTTTTCACAAAACAAATTTATATTTATGCTGAATTCGATGATCGGCCTCCTTCGACTAGTCCAGTCTTGATGTTCGTCAAAGTGACTTTAAAATATTGATCATTTGAGAAAGAATAAAGAAATAGGAATAAAATAAGGAAAATTTAGAAAATGTTTAATTTTTTTTTATCAAAATTCGCTATTATTCTTTTAAACATTTTACTTAAATCAGTTTTTTAATCCTCCGTTTTGAATAGTAAAACATTATAGAACATTTCCTTTTATTTTTATCTATTTTTTTTTTTCTCAAGTTCAAAACTTAAAAAGTACAAATATATATAATATATTTTCTAATTTCGACATTGTCCACAAAAGGCTTCAGCAAAACTACCTTCATTTGAAAACATCAATTCAAGAAATGATAAATTCAATTTCTAGAGAAAGCATCATTTCAGATGAATTCAACTTATTTGGCAACTAAACTTCTTATTTTTGTCCAATCTGTTTTATATCTGCATTTTAAAATTTTCCTCATTTATTAGGTTCAAATTATAAATTTTTCTATTTAATTTTTAAATATTGACCTTTTTTTTTTTTAAAAATTATGATTTTCTTCAATATTATATACTTTTGTGTTTAGATAAAAAATTTATTTTAGTGAATCTTATTTTTTTAAATCGACTTATCGAAATATAAATAAATAATTATTTGCCTTTCATTTTTATTTTGAAGCATTCAAGAACGTAAATATATAGTTGAAATTAGTAATGTGCACGAATAGGCATTGAATTGTTTTAAGGAGATTTTTCGAAATTTGAAAATTAAAATTTTTAACTAAAGTGTAAATAAACAAAGTTAAAAACAAAAGAAAAATCGTCTCTGAAATTTGCAGATTTCTGTGGAGAATTTTTACTCACATGCTGATTATTAAGAGAAGGCGAAAATTCGGCCAAATTACATTGCAGCAATTGTCAACAACAAAAATTTTCCTCTAAAAAAAACTTAACGTGCAAAGTTATGACGGTTTATCTATGTATTTGGCTCAATTTTTTTATTCGATTTATTATTTTTATCAAGTTTTCAAAATTTTTCCATTACAAAATTAATCATCATATTATACAAATTTGTATTTAAAATTCTATTATAATTCATAGCGTCAAACGATAAGTCAATTTCAGTATCTTGAATTCATTCAGCAGAATTTTTTGTAAATTACCTCGAAGCTTTTTTTTCTAAAAAAAATTTCATGATCTTGTTTTTCATCTTTCTAATCTTAATTTGACCATTAAGCAACATTATTTCTTTTAAAAAATTCTTCAATTTTATGAGATTTAATATTATTTTTTTTCTTACAATCTACATCCTGAAAATCACAAACTCATCTCATCAAATCGACCGTTCAATTTCATCTTTTTAAATCGAATTATTTCCTTCATTAAAAAATTGTGTTAATCCAAAAATTTTAAATTTATTTAATTTTTCGATAGGTTTGAGTTTCAAATGCAAACTCAATTTAAACACGTACGTATAATTTTTGGGTGGTCTTCTATGTTATGCTCAACAAAATCGCAAACATTGTATTATGGGCGATTCAACACAGATTGAAATCAATCAACAGACTAAAGAACTATCTGCAATCAGTACAATTTTAAAACCATTTAAACATCAGGTAAAGCTTTGATTTGCTTATTTAAGAATAGATTGTTTTTTATAAAAAAAATGCCATTTATCATCATTTCAACAATCGATGTCATTTTATAGTCATATCAAATTGTTACAAAAACAAATTTACTTTTTAAATTACTTTGGAAAGGTTACCAATTATTTTAATAATTATTTTGAACGATTTGATTCATCTTACGATTATTATATTATTGTATTTATCTTAGATATGCGTAAATGGAAAATCAAATTTTATTTTCTGAACTTTTTGTCATCATTGTTTACGTATTTTTTAAATGTAAAAATTTTTGAACTTGAGATAATTTTGTGCATCTGATCACAATGTATTGACTAAATTTATCTTTTTTTAAATTTTTAATGATTACTTATTAATTTTATATCATTTGTCATTGTTACTAATTCGTTCCTTTCATTTCAATCTAAACAAAACTTTTTATTTATAAATATTTTTGTTTATTTATCTTTTGAATTAGGTTGGGGGACATACGCAATTGATGTTGCTCGACTCTAGCACCATTTGCAAACCATTAATAGAACGAGAACTTTTTTTTTATCTAAATATCCCTCAAGAATTACACTCTTTTGTACCTCATTATAAAGGTAAAATTTTTCAATTTCTTCAAAATAAAATTTTTTCCTTGAAATCCATGTATTATATTCTTTTAAATCTAATTTGATTACATAAATCAATCTTACCAGTCTCTAAATGACTTTTAACTTTATCCATAATTCGCTTTCATAATATTTGATTTTGAAACTAATTATGCAGTAAATACAAATATTTGATTGATTATCGTTTACAATTCTTAACTTAAGGTGTCGTACAAGTAAGCCAAATTGAAGATTGTCCTATTTTATATCACCCGCTCCGAAATTCGAAGATATCATCCAAGTATGCATCAAAAAACAAAGATCAAATCAACAAAGAACAGACTAGTTCTCGACCAGAGTATAAGTAAGTTTTGACTTGTTCACTTAAATCATTTACAAAATTCTCTATATTCAAAAATACAATACAAAATAGACTCTAATTATCTTTTATATTTTTTATCCTTTTGATCGTTTGCAGAGTTAAACTTTTGAACTGTAATGGTAGACGACTATTGCAGAGACAAACATCGACAGATGTAAAAAGACCAATTAAATACAGTAGCAGGCCAAGTCAGTTGTGTAAGTATTCGACTATTTTTTAAATTACTATTGAATACGTATTTCATTCATTGGGAATATATAAAATAAGAGATAAGATTTATTGATAATTGAATATAAAAAATCAATAAATTAACGATGAAATAAAGCCAATCAAATGATTACAAATGGTTACAATTTTTTCACCGCAGCAATAAAAATAAAAAATTAATTTTGAGGAATTCTTATTATTTTGAAGAATTATTGCTAAATTTTATTTTTTTGAAAATTTACAAAGATGTTCAAAATCATCACTATGTATCTGTAATTTTATAAAATGAAGAATTAAATAAATTCACGTCGTAAAAAAATTATTTTTTATATTTTTTTTCTAAACAAAAATTTTTGAAAATTTTTTTATATTTAAATTTACATTTTCATTGCTAAAATATTTTTAAGCGTCATCGTAAGAATGATCAAATAATATTTTTCGTTTCCTTTTATATAGATTTTTTACTTTTGGAAAACATTACTTCAACTTATCATCTACCTTGTATTCTCGACCTGAAAATGGGTAAATTTTCAAAATTTTTTAAAAATAATTCAAAATTTCAATCTAATTTTATTATCAAAAAAAGGTACGCGACAACATGGTGAAGACGCAACAGACGAAAAAAAAACAAGACAAATAGCAAAATGTGCGGCATCAACCTCATCAAAATTAGGTGTTCGTTTAGGTGGTATGCAATTGTTTAATGAGATTTTAAATGAATTCAAGTTTTTGGATAAGTACTATGGAAGAAGTCTGGATGAGAACGAGTTTATAAAAGAATTGCTAAGATTCTTCGATAACGGACGACGATTAAGACGGTGTTTGATTGATCAAGTAATCTTTAAACTCAAGGAATTGAGGGCATCAATCGAAAAACAGACATGCTTCAGATTTTTTTCTACAAGTTTACTCATTGCTTATGAAGGTTGCACCAATAAAGATTGTAAATTATGTGAACAGTATCAAATCACATTCAGAAATCCATCAACATTGAATAGTTGTTTTCTAATAAACGAATGTACAATTGATGAACGTAGCAGAAAAAAATCATTCACAACTAATCGAATGGTTGTAAACAGTGTAACTAACCAAATAAGTAGTTCTCCGACAGATGATAATTTAATATACAAACATAGAAACGAAGATTCAGATAAAAATCTAGTTAGTGATTCACCAGAAGATAAGGTTGATGAAAGTGACCTCGATGAAGATGATGGCTCATCAATGGATGTCGATGATTACTATCATGCAATCGAGCGTGCAAACAAAGTGTCTAATGAAGAATTTATGAAGAATTGTAAAGTTAATCAACTAATGCTCACTACAACAATTAAAAAAAATAAAAAAAAACGCAAAAGAAGAAAGAAATTGTTTAGTTGCGATGAAGATTCAATGGATAGTAATTTGAACACTACACATTTTATGAATTTTAATCTTAATGAACCAAATAATAATAGCTTAGAACCTAATGAAATAAGAAGTTCAACAAACATAAGTGATTCAAGTGAAAGCTCAGATAGTTCTAGGTTAAATTTGAGTGATCAAATTAAAGTCTCAAATCGTATAAATAATCAACGAACGAATGAAGTACACAATAGATCAATAAATAGTCAAATAATTGACAACGCACTAAATAGTTTGGCAAGTAAGGATAAAGGATCAGGTAAAAAAAAGAAAAGTTTAGTTAATTCCAAAAAATCAGCCAAAACAAGCTTTGGACAGAAATTTAATGAAAATAATACGATAGCAACTCAATTAAGAGAGAATAAAAACTTAAATCAACAAACAAGAAAATCAATTAAACCGGATGTAGATGTACGTATAATTGACTTTGCTCACACCATTCTAAAAGAAGATGATAAGGATCATCATGGACCAGATCAAGGATTTTTGTTTGGTTTAGACAATTTGATAAAGCTTCTTGAGAACGCTAAGGATAACAATTATGAGGAAAGTAGATTGTGATATGTAAATGTGCATAGTACTATTTTTGACTAATTGTACATAAGATGTATTACCAAATATGTATGAATTTAATTTCAACCGGGTAATGACATTCATCTATTTTCAACTTACTTCTCCTTTGCAAATTTTTTTGTTAGTATTTACATTTAATGTGATTTCATCAAATGATCATAAATCTTTTCCAATCAAATCTTCTTGTAAATTGTACTTCCTTGATTCGCATGCATCATTCAACGTTTCTTTTCGATGTGAAATTTTTTAATGTTAAGTTTTTAGTTTTTAAACAGTTCTCAAATATATAAATCTCTTATCTATGATCACATAGTCAATTTGAAAAGGATAGTAAAATAAATTGTATTTTTATTTACTAATGCATAAAAAAATTGGAATAAATTAAATTTTCTTGATTCTAATGTGTTGAATATGTTTACGCATCCTTGAAGAGAAGAAATAATGGAAATTTAATTTAAATTTTGTCAAATATTTTTCCCAGTTTTTTCTTGAGTAATCTAAATTTTTACAAATCTATTGAACAAGCTAAAGGTGGGGGAGACTGTTTCAATTGACTATATGCTTGATCAAGTTTAAGTTGTTGCATTTGTTGTTGTTGAAGCATTAATTGCTTTCTATAAGCATGGTCTGCTCGGTCGAACGATTCAGATATAGTCGATCCACAAACCGATTGGGATGGAATCAAAATAGCACTCTGTTGTAGTAGATCAGCTGATGTTAGGAGTTTGTTATTGCTTATCGTACTTATTTCTTGAATCATTGATTTTGAAATATTCATAGAGCTGATTTTTTCTTTCACTAGATCTTGTAATTTTGTCAAATCTTTTAATTCTTGATAATTCGACAATACTACAAGATAAGCAAATAGATTAACCATTGTAAATAATGACCAAAGAGCAAAATTGAATTGATGATAAAAATAGTAGAGATCATTGACAATTAGTTCAAATACTGCGATCAGGAACCTAAGTATTCCAAATACAGCCAATGTCTTTAAAAAATAAATGAATTTATGCTCATTTTCTTGTTTTAATGCTTTGATGAGAATGAAGGTAGATAATAAGAGGATGAATGCATTAATTAATAGAACTGTTGAGCATAAAATAAGTGACCAACGTACTAGATGAAGATAAAAAGAAATTAATTTGAAAAGTATAAAATAAAATATGAGTCATTCATAAATAAGTTTTCTTTAAAATTAAAATGATTAATTATAATTTTCAGTAATAATAATTTCAAATTTAGTTATTCGAATTAGAGAATTTTAAAGTTAAAAGTTTATTGAATTTAATAAAGTTTTTATAAAAAGTGTAATTGTAATTACCCAATTGATTGCCGGTATATACAAAAATAAAAGAAATGCTTAACTGTCTGAAATGTTTAGAACCAGGTTGTGCAAGAAATGAAAGACAATAAATATTAAACATTGATATTAAGATTTGAATGGAAGTCTCGATCTAGAAATTAAAGAAAGAATTGAAAAATAATAATAAAAAATATATATTGAGAAATGTAAATAAAAAATAGAATTTTAAAACACTCAAATGATTTTATGATTATTCATTTTGAATAAGATATGCGGATAAATTGAACATAAAAAAGTATATATAATTTTTGAATAATACTTACTATTATTAAAATGGAAATATGATAACTCGCTTTTTGTAATGAAGTATAGAGACCATCCAAGAGAATAGGTCTTTTTTTCCACCAATGTTCTGATGAATATTTGACAGTACTATTCAATGATTTCAGTGATTTTTCTGATCTTAGTGATCTGAGCGATAAAGCCGATGATCTAATCTGATATTTTTGATAGGCCAATCCACTGAGGTTAGGAATATAAGATACCGTAGACATCTTGGTGCATCTAATTTTAATTTTCTATTATTTTTTTGTATAATTGAGATTTTAATTGGCCACAAATTTAAATTTCAATTTAGCAATCGATATTAGATGACATTGAAAAAAATCTTAATTACAACATAAACTATTAGTTTTTATAGAGCTCGTGAAACTTCAAAATTGATTTACCTTCTTTATTATTTAAATTCGCAAATCTTCTAGTGTTGAACTGAAATTTTTCCTAAATTCAGAGAAGAAAACCTTTGGATGCTTTGATTATAGATATCAGTTTGCGAAAACTAATTATGATGAAAAAAAGATTAAAGAATCAACATTTCGACAAGTCACATATTTATCTACTTCCGACATTTTTTTCAGAACACTTCTTAAAATAAGTGGATCATTTGAAAGCTCGTTGGATTAGATAATTTATTAGAAATATGTTTATTTTATGATTCATTCTTGAAAATTACTCTAAACTACCAAATAGTGAATAAATGATTGTAGTATAAGCAAATCAGTGAAATATATTATTTTTACAGGGAAAATGAATATATAAAATTTAGTTAGTTCTATGTGAATTTCAAATTCAGATAAAATTTTTAAAATGAAGAAAAAAAAGTGGCCCTATAACTGAAATATTGAGAAAAATAAAGCGAAAGATTAGAAAAATTTAGTCAAATAAATTTTCTCAAAAAATCAAAAATATCTAATTTACTTAATTGAAAAATTTGAATAAAAATTTTTAAAAATGGATAATGAAGTTTAAAGAAATAAATTTTTACGCACGATTAAAATGAATTCATATGTATAATCCGATGATCTATTTATTAAATGATTTAAAAAAAAAAGTTAAATTTCATCAAATAAAAAAAAAGCAAACAAGTAAGACACATCAAAATTAGGTTGAGTAAAAAGTAATTATTTTGAAAGAAAAACGCTAAAATAATTGAATTTAATTAAACAGATAGCGTTTAACTATAATTTGCTAGATTATCTACATAAAAATTTTTAAAAATTTTTAAGAAAATTTATATTTGCACATTCGATCTAAGATGAGTAATATAATTGGTCTAAAACACAATTGAAGAACATCAGAATCATTGATTAGTTGGTATGAAATTGGGATATTTATCTAGCGATTCATCGCTTATAGTTTTCGGTAGCGTATCTTGAATTCAGGTTCTATTTCGAATTAAAATTAAAAATAAAAAGAAAATAAAAATAATTCGAAACTAATTTTTTTTTAAGAGATTCGAAAAAACTTTTTTTGCACCACTGTTTGAAGCTTAACAAAAGACTATTTATTTGTCGAAAGGAGGATCATCAGATCCTGAACATTCAAATAAAAGTTTTGATACAATGGGTATATCGCATGGCCTATTAATCATATTACACATGAATAAAATTTTAAAGTTAATAAATTTTGATTTTTTCAAAAAAATATATTCTCAATTAATTTCAATGCTTGTCTTCATTTTTTTTTTGAAAATTAAAGTAGAAAGGTTCAAAATTTATTTTTCAAATTTCAATCCATGTACTCTGGACAGTGTCAAAGTCTATATCAAGGTAGTTAGTAAAGAAAATCAAATCAGATCAAAAAGTTCAAACAAAGATTATGATAAGAAAATAAATAAAACGTTTCATTGAGATCTTCTCGATAAACCAATATTTTTGGTTAAAAAACATTTCGAAAAAAATAATTAGTTTATATTTCATTTTTCATCAAAATTAGTTCTTAAAATTATATTTTAAAATCAAAAGTGTCCGAAATTCAACTTAATATATCATATAAGTAATAAGGGTCTTTGCTTGATGGAACATCATATATTCAAAATCTGCAAATAAAAATCACACATTTCAATTTGAATAAGTATTAATCAAGATGTTCTTCATTAAGAATTTTATTTTCATTGACTGGTTAATGATATGTAATGTTTTGTACTAATAAAAAAATTTGAATGTCATTATATATCAATTTATATTTAAACATTATATACAGCCTATAAAATACGAATTGATTAAAATAAAGGCAGATTAGCTATATGAGTATATGGATGATTCATGAATAATTTATCACAGAGAAACAAAATATGTGAATATTAAGACATTCGATCAAATTTTCAGAATTTATGTCATTTAGTTAGCCATAAATTTATAAAATTTGAATATCTACATTTTTTTTCAACGGATAGAATATCAAAGAAAATTTATCACTCGTATCAAATATATTACATAATGTAAAAGCATTAAGGTAGCTATATGAAGTTAAAAAATTACTTACAGTATACAATACACTTTCCAAGTATTTTATTACCATTTGAACGAGCAACTTGAACTCATTTCAAGTAACTTAACATTATTCTTCTTAGTTAAGAAATTAAGTTAATGAAGTGTGAAGTCACGACTCAAAATATAAAAGGACTCATCACCTGAGTATGATCTTGAAAAGTCAAATTTAAAATAAAAATATTTTAGAATTTTTTTTAAATCCATTAATAAGGTAGAAAAAGAGTAAAGTTATAAAAAAGGCAGATAAACTGGTAAATTAATTGAAATTGAAAGAATGAAAAGATAAAAAGGATAATTTCAATAAATGTTCACGAGAATCGTAGTTGTTTTGTGAATGTCGTTGATGTTCAACGATATGTTTTTTTTTTCTATTTATTTAAATGAATTTATTTTAAATAGAAAATATGAATTAAAAAAAAGAATTTTTAAAAATTTTATAAAATTTAGAAAATATTTTAGCTGCAGTTTAGATTCTTTTTGAATTTTGATTCCTTCAAAAAACAAACACTGATTTTAAATCTAAAAAAATTTGAATTCTATTATTCAAGATGTAATGATAGTCCATTGATTCTCGAAATTCCATTTTTCAGAATAAAATTTTTTATGTTTGAATCATATATTCGCAAAAAATTATATATTTAAAAAATTTTGGTGTGATCACAAAAAATGATTTAAAAAAATTAAAAGTCTATGATGACAAATATGAAAATTTTTTGAATAATTAGGTTGCTATAGCATTAGAAGCATAGGAAAACAAATAATATTCTATGCATAGACGAAAAATTTCAGTAAAAAAATTACCAAGAAAAAATAATTTAAACCTGGATTTGCTAGACTCTAAAGTTGAATAAATGTTGAATATATAGATAAGTATATATTTTAAATATCTTTTTAAAAATTTAAGAAACATTCACTTTGAAAATTTGAGAACTTTATAATTAAAATTGAGAAGAAAATATTTTCATTGAGAAGCAATAAATTTTTCAATATAATTTTCTGAAATTTTACGAATTCATATCCTAAAAAAATTTTGCATAGCCATTTTAAAAGGCAATATCTCAAAAATTGAAGTAATTTTTAGATTACTTTGAGTCACAAATCGTTTGAATTGATAGATTCCATAAACCTAATTTAAATTTTAGATAAAACCTAAAATTGAAAACAAATGAAAAACCTCGAGTAATCCAATATATCTTTTCAAGAAGTAGACAGACAAACAGATCACTTCGAACTGAAATTGTTCTAAAATATATTACAATTATATAATTTGATACTTGTAATACTAATACAGTTCACCGTGCTACAATAGACAGCGAGGAGAAGTTCAGTGAAACAATTAAATCTAAACGATAATTAAAGCATACCCATACCGACACAATGTAAAAGAGAATGCAGTTTAAAAAGAACATTTTTAAACTTAAAGCAAAAAAAGTACGAAATATGTTGTTCATAGTGTGAAAAGAGTGTATAAGAAACCAAAAGCAAATGGTGTATGCGTTTTTCTTTTGAAAATAAAGTTCCGTTAAGCGAAATAGATTAGTTCAAAGCACTGATTTATATTTTAAAGAAAAGAACTTATTCATTATAAAAATCTGCAAAGATTGTCTTATGAAAGCTAACAAAATTATTTAATGTGAAATGATTGTTATTTAAAAAAATGCTTTTCTTTGGTTTATATTTCAAAAAAAAGGTTGAAACCGATTAGATAATTTAGAACAAATTTTAACGATAGAATAACGATTTAAATTTGATAATAATTTTAATATGTTCATTATTTTAAAACACTTTGCAAAATTATTACCTGTTTTTTTATTATAAGTATATTAAATTAAAAAAATTTCAAAATAAAATGCGTTAAAACAATTAAAACGTCCAAGAAGTCAATATAATGTCATTGATTTTTTTTTTCAATTTTCATTCTTTTTATACTTGCAATTAAAAAAATGATGATGAAAAATGAAAATAGAATTTGAGGAGGTCATTTATCATATGAGCAAATAAGATATTTGAGTTATACAAGTGACAAAAAAAAAACGAATGAACCTAGAATTGTTGTTTATTTAATGAAATGAAAATTGAATCGAATTTCAAAACTATTTGTGTGGTATACAACCGTTCTTTTTTCCTTGTATTGGTATAATGTTAGAAGCAATTCAAATTATAGCGATCGACATATTTTCTGTTAATCTAATTAAAAAATATTACTGCACTATTTTTTTATATTGAAATTGATCACAATCAATTTAAAAAATTAAAATTTTTGAGTTCAAATTTCATAATTGAAAATTCCATTAACGAATCAATAAATTTTTGGGTTCAAATCAGTATTAGAATTAATTATTAATTTTAAATTTATTATAGATTTTTCAACCTAAAAAATTTTTCATAAATTTATTAATTTCAGAATTCATCATTCTTTTGTCACACAATAATTTAGATGGTTTAAAAATTAACTTCTAAGGTGGCAAACATTAGATCAAAAATGATTGATTATATAATTAATAATATTATCGCTATTTTTTTTTAAATTATTTAATAATTTATATCGAAAAATAATTAGAATAAAAATACATCAAGTACCAAAGACTTTATATTTTAGAAATCAATTTTAAACCAAATTTTGTAAAAACAATCAAATTTAGAGAATATTTGAAAAAAATATGTTGTAAAAGTGTTTTAAAATATTAAAATATTAATCATCTCGAAAACTGTAATTAAATCATTTAAATTTTGAATTTTCTTTACAATGAAATATTTATTCAAAATTAATTGAATAAAAAGCTTTCATAATGAAAAACCGAAAAAAGAAAAATAATCAAGATTAATCAAATGAATATTGACTAAAATTTTTGAATTTTTGCCATGGTATATATACTTCAATAAGATATCTAAAAAAAGATATTGAATGCGCCTTATTAATAATTGCTTCATTTAAAAAAATCTGAATTAATTAAAACTATATAGTAAAGAAAAAAATATTCAAAAATTATTTTTGCATAAATATAATTTTTAAATTATTATGTAAGCTAATAATAATAATTATGCAATAAAAAAAATTATTTTTTAATGAAAGATAATAGATCATAAGCTTTTAAATCCTTAATAAGTCATCTTTTTCTAATATGGGTTAAAATTTGAGTTAATCGAATTTCTCAACAGATTGTCAATAGTTTAAAATGTTATATAAAGATTAAATAAATTTTTTGATATGTGAATTTAGATAATCAAATATTATTTTCTTAATAATAATATTTGCAGAATAAATATTTAAAAATTTTGAAACTTAATCGTAAATCGAAGCAATTAGAAATATTCTAGATCACGCATTAATCTGATTTTTTTTTTAAATTTGAATATATACATTTTATTAAAATAGTCAGAAATTGTATCTCAATTTTAATATTTAAAAAGATTCCTAAAATTATTTGATCATGTTAAAGTTCAGAAAAATTATAGAAAAAGTAATGTGAGGTTCCATAAAATAGGTGTCTACAATAATTTATTCCTAAATTGTTTATTTTGGCAATATTATAGAGATTTACAAATTACATTAGATAAATGATAACAAATAATAGATAAAGTAAAATAAAAAATTTTTGAAAAAATAAACTGAATTTAGAAAATTAGACTCTTGATTTCACTTTGAAACTTTTAATTAAACAAATATTGCGAATAGTCGAATAAATAATTTTTTTAATTTTTATATAAATTTCATTTATTTTCTTGATTTATTGGTATATAAATTTAATAAAATTAATATTTTCGATATGGCTTGGAAAAATTATTTTTTATGACCTGCATAATTTTTTTTGTGAAAATTTACATGTGAATGGGTAAGTATAATATTGATAATTTTAAAATATAGTAGAAAAAAAAAATTCTCTACTAAAATCGAAATTATAGATATCAACTGTTTTAAAAAGACAGAATCAGAGTTCAAATAAATTTTACTGTTTCAACAAGTATCAATTAAAAAAAGAAAATTTGTTCAGTTGACAAAAAATGTGATTTAGAAAGTTTAATATTTAATAAATGACGTTTTTCTTAATATATTGGCATAATTTTAAAAACTTTTGCTTTGCTTTAAAAAAAAAATAGTTGTGTAACAAGAGTCAAAATTATAAATAGTCCAATTTATTATCCTATAATTAAATTGTAAATGTTAGTTATAAAATATATTTATCTTATTAAAAGGTAGAAATGGAAAAAGAAACCTTCAAATCTTAATCGATACCCTTTAAAAGATCCAAACAATTAACTGACATTATGAATCAATTTTAAATTTAGATTTTTTTTACTGGTAATCTAATTTCTTTTATAAAATTATACCTATTTGTTAAAAAGCACTTAAAAAGTCTATAAATTTACACAATGATAGGTCATTTAAAATTAAATCAATGAATGCTGATTTTAATTTAAAAACTATTTTAATTATTACAGTAAAAACTTGCCAAGTGATTCACTTATTTGCAACAATGATTTTGATATAGTTGGTTACATTATATGTTATGATCAAAATATAAGCACTTAAATAACTTTTATATTTTTGAATGTATGTAGGCATGTTTAAATGAGAATTAAAATTTATCGGACATGCACAATTGTGGTTTGTTATTTGAAATAGATTAATTTACGAACGAATTAAATATTTTTTTAAAAATCAAATGAATATCTTCTGAACTAGTTCGAACAATGAACAAATGATTGTTTTCAAAATTTACAGTACCTGATTGCCAATATTTGTTGTAATAATATGATAACAAATGACCCGATTAAAAGTGGCACTGATTGAGGAATTCAAAAACATTTTTAATCGATGCCTTCAAAGTCATATTTTCACACTTTATTCGATGCATCATCGAATTNNCTTCAAAGCTTTAATTACTGTACATCATCTTATGTGCTATGGTAACGAACGCTTCACACAGTATTTAGCGTCTTCGAATTGTTCATTTCAGTTGTCAAATTTTCTTGATAAAACTGGTGTAAAAGGTTACGATATGTCAACATATATTCGACGATATGCTAAATATTTAAATGAGAAAGCACTTTCTTATCGTCTTGTAGCTCTAGATTTCGCAAAAATGAAACGTGGAAAAGAAGAAGGCTCACTAAGAACAATGACTAATGAAAAATTGCTTAAAACTTTACCAATATTGCAAAATCAAGTCGATGCATTGCTTGAATTTAATTGTACAGCGATGGATTTAAGTAATCATGTGATTAATGCCGCATTTATGCTTCTCTTTCGAGATCTAATACGTTTATTTGCTTGCTATAATGATGGTATAATAAACTTACTTGAAAAATATTTCGAAATGCAACGCAAGCAGTGTAGAGAGGCACTGGATATTTATAAAAAATTTCTCATTAGAATGGACAAGGTTGCTGAATTTTTAAAAGTAGCTGAAAATATTGGAATCGATAAGGTCGATATTCCTGATCTAACTAAAGCACCATCATCTTTACTTGAAGCATTAGAAGCGCATCTTAGTTCGCTTGAAGCAAAAGGAAAAAGGTGACTAAGAAATTTAACATTCATTTTTTAAATAAAATGAAATCTAATTTTCTATTTCGTCACTATTTAGACACAAAGAAAAACATGCAAAAAGTCATACAAACGTTGAAGAATCAATATCTAAACAAACTGTTCCTGATGACGATCAATTGAAAAAAGCATTAGAAGAAGAAGCTGCTGCTATGAATCAATTGAAGGTAAAAATTCTTTTAGATCATTGTTCTTATTTGCAGTTTTCTTTTTTCTTTATTGTTGTCTATGTGCTTCACCTGTGTGTATTTTAACTAAATTTTCGAGTGGTTCAACTAACCTCAATTTCGTCCACTTTATGTCAACTATATGCAAAATATTAATTAGGATTCGCAAAATTTTTTTCCCCCTTCATTTTAGTTCGACAATCATTTAGATGTAGATGGTTATAATGATAGTGAATTTTTGCCTAAATATGATAGTAAACTAGATCAGATGGATGCAAACAACAACACAAAAAATATTTCAGCCATTAGTGACAACCATCATGAATTTTTATTTGATAAATTTAATAATACAGATAATAAATTTAATCTAGCGATTGACGCAACAGACGATGAAAATGGTGATGTATGGAGTAAAAAAAATCAGTATTTGATTGATTCAACGGTTAGTCGTCATATAAAATTGATCAGAGCACAAGTCAATAGATCATTTGTATAATTTTTAAATCAAATTTAATTCTCCTCTTTTTTCATATTTTTTTTTTCTTTTTTGATAAATTATGGCTATTAATCTAATTTTTTTCTATTTTTTCTTATTTTTATTGAATATTGTGCATAGGAGAAACATGTTAAAGATAAGCCATTTAATCCGTTTTTGGATACCGAATCTGATTTAGCTAATTTTGAGACGTGCGCATCAACGTCGGACAATACAGGCTCAACTGGGAAGAGCAGTTCTAGCGATATTATTGATCTATTTGGAGTCAACTCTCAACAACCAAGTAATAATCTATTGACTAATCAAACTAGTAATAATTTATCATTTAATTCAAATCAAAACGGGGCTTTACATACACACTTAAAAAAAAACATTATAAATCAAACATTGTCTAATATGCTTGAGAATGGTAGTAGTTCAAGTTTTAAACAAAACAGTGATTTATTAGGTGTACTTGCTAACAATAGCCAGTCGTTTCATAGTAATATATTTAGTCAAAATCATAATTTTGCTACTCTAAATCAATACAATTCGTATCAGGCTAATAGTGGACAACAGTTAGTGGTAAACACAAATCAATTAATTGCATCCAATTATTCACTTGCACCCTCTTTCCAACCGCTTCAATTACCCAAAAATACACCACCTAATTCCCTTGATCCTAACTTACCATACGGTAACAGCATGCAATCTACTACAAGCACATTGACATCCACATTACATAATTATCAATCAATGCAAGCACAAAACAATCCAAATTCTTTGAACATCAACGGGAATAATTTATTGATGAACCCTGCGTTTACTACAGCTACATCAAATATGAATCCATTCGCAAGTGGATTCAATGCTCAATCATCAACCAATACAGGTCCAGGTGGTACGACTTCAAATACTAACAATTTCGAACCTAATTTCGCAAACGCATTTGGGCCTAATAATTCATCAAATGGATCGGGTATGTTAATTTTCATTTAATTAGCAATATTAAATTTTCTCTTTTCTTCATTATCAATTTCGCAAAAGACTTCTTCTAATTCTTTCTTACTTTTCTCTTTCTTTTTTTCATATCTAACAAATTAATTTGCACTTATCACTAACCCAATGATACCGTTTAATATGAAATTAATTGAAATTGAATCAATTCGATTTTATTTATCTCGATTTCTATTAAAATATCGAATTTGTTCGCATCATCAATTCGTAATATATATTTCATTCGAATTAATTTTGATTTCGTTTGCCTTTGATCATTGTGTTCTTATTATTTTGAATTAAAATTATTTAAATTATCCATTATTTTTATTCTGTTGTGTTCGACTCATCAGCATCCAGGAAACCACCACCTAATCGACCGCCGCCCCCAAGCGCAACAAAAACAAAGCAATCAGGTAATATTTAGTCTAATTTTAATATGTTTATCAGGTTACAAGAGTACAGGAGTAGAAATTTCGAATGTATTTAATTAGCGATTTTGTTGTTGACTATATTTGGCCTCAATTTTGATTTTTTTGAATAATGATGATAGTTTTCGCTTTACTTAAATTTGAAATCATGTATAAATGGAATTAATAATCATTGTACCTACTTTTCTCTTTTACATTTTAACTAATTGGATTTCTCTCTCTCTCTTTCTCTCTCTCTCTCTCTTTTTCTTCCCTCTTTTTACTTTTCTGTTAAAACATATGCAACAAACCTATCCTTTTTTCTTTAACTGATTATTCTTAAACTAAAATTTCAATCACAACCATTATTTCAATTTTTTGTTAAATAATTATATTTTTATGCAAATTGCTCGCTTTTGAATTTATAAATAATCTTAATGCACTCACACAATATTAAAAAACAAAATTTCATATCAAATTGCGAAAAAGATTATCATTCTGAGCCGAAGAAATCAGATAATCCATTTTTAGTTGGCGATGATGAGTTAACCACCGTGGAAATGATTGAAAATCAAAATTCTAATCTCAATAGCGATGAAAAGTTAGATGCGAATAATAATGAAAAGTTGAGTGAATTGTCAGATAAGTTTGAGACCGGTTTGTCAGTGATTAAGGACACAAGTCCGATGCCCGACTGTCCACCATCTTCTCCATTTACTAGTGATGTGAATCAAGATAGTCAGACAGCCACTGACAGCGATGTGAACAAGGCAATCAATATTCTGAATTCAGAGAATTAATTAGATGCCCATTGATGTTCAATAGATATTTTCTCTACTTTTGTGCAAACGAAACTTGCTCTCTCGAATTTATCACATTCTTTTCATTTGATTATTTCGATACATTATACAAGTGTCTCTTCCTTTTCATCATCCACATGTAATTTTAATTTTAGTCATTTAGGTGTCTAGTTTCTAATCTAGTCTCTAATCTGCAGCGCTCTTTACTTAGTTCGAGTCTCTATTTTGGTGTGCATTTTTCAAAAATTATATGTTATTGTCGATATGTGTCGGAATGTGTATTTTTCTAGACTTAAGCATCTGGTCAACTTTATTATGAATCATTATTGTATTAACGTTGCTAAGTTCTTAAAATGAGTTCGATTTTAGATTATAAAAAATTTTCAAATACGTTATCGATACAGTGGACAAATCTCTTTTTTTTAACAATAGCTAACTACTTTTATATCAATCTAACAACACTCACCTTGAATTACTTCGAACAGATGACAACTTTCTCTCTCTCTCTCTCTCTCTATCAAATAATACACTCTCATTTGAGTCAACCAAATGAATTAATACGATTGATCTCTCTCTTCTTTCCCTCATCTCTAACCATTCTAGCGTTTGATGCGTTCGGCGATATTTTGCAGCCCCAGAAATCAGCGTCCAATCTTCCGAGCAGTGTGCCGAATAGTAGCAATTCAATGCTGTCAATGATGAATAATTTAAATACAAATAGTCTTAATAATAAGCAGAGCACCATTCTTAAAGGTGATCTCGATTCCACTCTCGCCAATTTAGCACTGAATCTTGATTTGAAACCAAAAAAGATGCCTACAAAGTATTAATTTAGAGAGATCAATTTTTGTATAAACATCATTTTTATGAGGTTTTCTAATGTAGTTTTGTCTATGAGCACGTAAGTTAACGTGTACATTTTAAGATAATAATAGTTTTTAATACCTATAGGCTTTATGAATATAAAAAAGGGAAGAAAAGTGTATTTAAAGAGAAAAAATTTGTCCGTATCAAAAAGTAATAAGTTATCTATTCGCTCAAAGAATAAAAAACAATAACCGGAAGTTTAATAATTTTAAAAATTAAATTTTAAAGATTCTTCAATTTAAATGTAATTTAGGGAAATCTTTTTTTGAAACACACTTTTTACTGTTAGAGCAGGGATTTTTCAGCTGGCTTGCCTATCGAACATAATTAAGAACTTAAGCAAAATCTACTTTTTGTTTTAATTTTTTTCTCTTACCCAATCATTTTTGTTTTCAATTTGATTTATCAATAAATTTTTAAAAGAAAACAAATTTGATTTATTCTTGAATTTCACAACCATTTTATTTTATGTATCGACTAATTATTTTTTAATTTTTCTTAAAAATTTATTTAAATATTAATTAATTTTATAGAAGTTGAATTCGATGATGCATCGAATAAAGTGTGAAAATATGACTTTGAAGGCATCGATTAAAAATGTTTTTGAATTCCTCAATCAGTGCCACTTTTAATCGGGTCATTTGTTATCATATTATTACAACAAATATTGGCAATCAGGTACTGTAAATTTTGAAAACAATCATTTGTTCATTGTTCGAA
>BLXL01010394.1:0-22813 GCA_023170135.1 Acarapis woodi
AAAAAATTTGAATGAAATTTTATATTGTTTACAAACAAAAAAATTTCTAAATGTATCACTTGGTAAATGTGTAAAAAATTATTCATACTTAGGACTATTTTTTACAAGTAGAATTCGAAAAAATACAAAAAAGAATGGATAAGAGATGATCATGATATTAGTTAATTAATTCACTTTTTCCTCGTTTAATTAATCAGTGATTTGTACGAAGAGATAAATAAAAATTATATTTCATTTTTTTAAGTTCATGAATGCATTTTTGCACTCGACTAGTAAATTAGAGATGTATTTGACAAATTGATCTAATAAAATTGATTAATAAACTTTTAGATGGCTTATGGAGATTAAAGGAAGTATTGGCGAAATTGAACATTTAAACTAAGAGGGAGCATTTTTAATAAAGGGAGATAATTTTACAAGAAGGTATTTCCGATAAAAGGATGAACTCTCTTTTTCATTCCTATAATCATGATTTGTATAACAAATGGCTTTAAATACCTAATTATTACAACTAAATTTAATCAATTAAAATTTTTCAAATTCGGGCTCTCAAGCGCACCGAAAAATACTCTTGAAAACTCGGTAACAAAACATCAGAATCATCTCTCTCTCATCACTATCCCAATGTGCAATCTGTGTGTGTATTATAACTTAGATTTTCAAACATTGTTTAGAATAGCTTTGGATTCATTGGTCTCAAACATGATTTTAGCATATGTTTTAAGCTTTTTCTAAAGGTGTGCAATCTTGAAATAGGATATCACACAAAAACGACAAGGCATCTTTTGCAAAGTATGCTACATCACCATCGACATCATGTTCTAAATTTTTTAGACAATCTATCACTTTTGATTTCAATACACTACGTTCGGTTAATGGACCAATTTTTCTCAAAGTTTTTGCCACATTAAAGCGTACATTAGACACTCGATCGGCCGTTAATGATAATACGGTAGGTAACAAAACATTGGTAATCACATCTTGTGAGCAGACTTCAGCTAATGCATTTATACAAAACAGACAGGTCATACGATGCAAATAGTTTGTATCACTTGACATTTGTAATACTTTTGGAAAAACCGACTTTGTTGCCCAAGGTATACCGAATGTTTCGACAAGTTTTTTCAAATTTTTTGTTGCTGCTTCACGTACTGCAAACACTTGATCGACTAACCATGTCATGCAGAGATTATTTAATTTTTCATCAAAAAATTCCACACCTAATTGACCGGCTAACAATGGCATATATTGAATAATAGCTAGACGAACACGCCACTTATTATCTTCAGCTAATTCGACAATTGCAGGCAATAGCGATTGACTTAATTGTTCAATACCAACAACTTTATTTATACAATCTAGACTTGAAATAATGTTTAATCTAACTTCAGGGCAATCATCTTTCAATTGAATAAGAAAAAGTGGCAAAAGATGTTCGATAGTATGTTCTTTACCAAATATAGGACCAAGGCCCATTATAACCGAAGCTAAAGCTGATTTAACATGTTGATTGCCATCATTGACAAGCTCTTTGATACATGGTAAAATGTTATTCATTATAATTGGTTCTTGAGTTTCATCTTGAGGCAAATTTGCACAAAAATCACGCACACGTTCTGCTGCTTTTGCACGTACCTCGGCTTCCGAATCTTTAAGTAAGATCTGAAATAGTGATAATAGATCATTTTTTGTTATCTCAGGTCCAACTACTTTCTGTACATCAACAAACTTATCTGCGGCCATTAATCTTACTCTCCAAGATTTATCTTCAACAGCTTTCTTAAATACAGGTATGATATGTTCTTCAATATCTTGTTTACTTAAAAGTTCAGCGATTGGCATAGACGCTTCAACAGCTATTAATCGAACCGAATCTTGTTCATCAGCTGATAACGCAATCCATAAATAAAGTATTTCATTTTTAACATATTCATTTTCGAGTACTTTAGCAAATTCACCTAAACGAGAAGTTGCCTGACGTCTAACCATTGGTGTATCATCTTGACACAATTTTTTAAAGAAACCTCTTAATTCAGCTTTTACTGCTGCACTTACACGTGGATAGCAGACACATAATAAACCGCATGCAGATGATCGTGAAGTAAACCAATCGCCAGATGCAAGACGTCTAATCAAAGGTACAAAGTATTGCTCAAGATCTTTAGATGAATGTTCTTTAGCGATTAGCCTTAATGATTCAACAGCCTTATCACGAACCATTGTCTCTTCAACAGTGGCCAAAGATTCCATAGGTGGTAAAAGGCAATGTGCATATTCTGATCCACCTACAAGTGGAGTGAAATTGCCTAAATTGTCAGCGATAGCTAGTAATACCTCATCATCATCGTAAATGATATCAGTTAAAAAAGGAATCAATTCGTTTCTTGTTCGCTTTACACCCAATGCTAGGGCGATTGTTGACAATTTTTTAACACTATTTAAACGTAACTGTGTGTATATGCAAGTGTGCGTTCAAGAATTTGCAATTGGTTGCACGATTGAGTATGTAATTTAGAAGGAGCAGATGATTTGACGATTGAAATTTCATTAAAATAAAAAAGAAAAAAAGAATAAATTTAAAATCAAGTAAAGTTTAAAATTTAATATGAGGTAGTGCCCCTGAACTGGGCTGTAAGAAGATTTGTTATTACTAAACACATACAGTATTTATAGTAGCCAAAATCGGGTAGATTTATTTAAAAAAGAAGAAAAACATACCTGAAGTTCATCGTTTCTTAATTCATCAATTAGAACAGCGATCGGATATAGTGAATCGTCATTCCCAGTTTGACCACCTGAATCTGTTGAGGCCATAATAAATGTTTATAAGTTGTATTTGAATAGCAGAATTTATTGAATGATGAGATAATCGGTTAATTTGATTTAATTAAAGCCTTAGAAAACTTCACTGAAAATCGTTTTTTCTTTGTTTTCAAAAGCTATTACTAGAGGCAGCTTGCAAGTTTCAATCGAATAAGCGCATGCGTCATTAATTACAAAATTCCTCTCGGCTTGATGAAAACGCTGAATCGGTAAGCATAATATTTTTAAAGATAAATTTTATTTAACTTAAAAAAATTTTATACAATTTTTTTTGATTCTTTCGTTTGAATATAATTTCGAATTTATAAAAATTATTAAATCTTTAAAATAATATTTAGATTTATATTTTTTTTTTATCTTGAAAAAAAGAAATTTCTTCACATAAATTAGTATGCATTTTTTCTGTTTCAAAAAAATTTCCATTATTGACCCTAGAATTTTATAGTTTCCATATTGATTTGTTACTAATTCTAAGTTTAATCTAATATTAAATATATGTCGTATTTGATCAACTTTTGTCCTCAATCAGCCTATTTTGAATATGGATTTATGTATAAAATTGATTTTTTTACGAAATTAATCATGCAAAATTCAAAGATTATAAAATAGAAAATTACTAAATCTTGAAAGCATTTTACCATCATAGATCTTCATAATTTTTATTTTGTCGATTCTTTCATTGTTATTATATTTGAAAAATTTAATTATTATTCAATATCATTTTAAAAATCTATTGAAATTAAAAAAATAAATCAAGAAGAGTCGCGATAAATCAACCAAATCACTAACTTCAAAATTAGATCAAATTTTATAAAATAAACAATTCTTAAAATTTTGTTCGGATTCAGGAGAAATAGAATTACAATTTCTGAAATTACTGCCATCTTACAAATAAATAAATATACATAAATATAAACAAAATTTTTATTGATATCAGTTCAGCTTGTTAGAAAATATGTGCTAAACATATTCAAATTTTCATTGAAATGCATGTTAGACCAACAAAACGGACGAATTTTGAAAATCTAGGTGAGCAAGATCAATTGTATGGAACACCATTCCCACCTCTTGAGGATGGACAAAATGTTTCTAAAAAGCAGCAAGAACTTGATCAAACTGTTCGAGACGAGCAAGGTAGAAGAAGATTACATGGAGCATTCACAGGTGTTTAATTATTAGTTTTAAACAGATTTTTGAAAGTTATAATTTTTAACCCCAAATAAAATTTTATAGGTGGTTGGTCTGCTGGTTACTATAATTCAGTTGGCACAAAAGAAGGTTGGGTGCCATCCCAATTTATTTCTAGAAAAAATGATCGGTCTGAACGTAAAAATTACAAACCAGAGGATTTTATGGATGATGAAGATTTCAGTGAATATGGTATCGCACCTAAACAAGTAAAAGCTAAAGATACTTTTGTTTCGACAATTAATAGTTTTGCTGGCTTTCGAGCTACTGTAGACAAGCAAGTATCTTCAATTGATGACGTTGTAAAAAATGTAATCACATTAAAAACTATTTCGATCGGTATGAAGATCTTGAAACGTATGAAAATGAATGCGATTAAAAAATTTTCCAAAGAACATTTTTTGAACAACGACATTGTATTTCCTTTAGAATTTAGTGAGAATGATCTTAAAAAATTTTTTATGAATTCAAAAAAAAACTTAAATGGTTTGGGCTACAAACCATTAACAACTAATGTAAATTTTTCTAATGACACTCGACTCGAACAAGAATCGAAATCTGAATTTAGTACTATAATGAAGGATGGTAAAAAATTGAAAATTTCAGGTGAAGCTTTTGGTTCGTATTTTCTTTTTCAAAGTCAATAAATTTTCTTATATATATTATATTAATACTAAAAAAATTATCTTAAATTCTTATCTAGGCTACGGTGCTTTAGATGAAGATGATGGTTTCGAAGCTGAGGTTTACACATTTGATGATTTATCTAAATATGATTACACATTGGGTTACAAGCAGCAAAAAAGTGGCCACCTATTTAATTCTATTTATAATGATTCACATTTGATGGATGATTTTACAAAATCAGACGAACATATTGCTGTCAAATCAAATAAATGTTCAATACAAGTGCCTGAAAATTGGAAGCCTTGGCCACCAATTCGCAAATCAAAAATAATAAAGAAACGTAAATCAAGATTTGAATCTATTGAAAATGAAAAGATTGAAGATCAAGAAGGCGATCACAAAGTGAATGATAAATATAGGCTAAATGTAAAAAAGAGAGCCGAAATATTATGTGAAGATTTAACGTCATTAGAAAATGAAGAAATAGAATTAGAATTGAAACGAAAAATTGAGGAAGAAAAACAAAAAACGGAAATAAAATCATTCACGCAAGAACAAATTGAACGATTTAAAAAACCATTAACTGGATTTTTCGCGAAAAAATTTATTCAAAGTACAAGCACACCACTTGACCAATTAAAGCCTGGTTTAACAACAATTGAAGATTTGCCTCAATCAACTAAAATCTTAAAAAATAAAGAAAATGAAGAAACTAAATCATTAATAGGTAAATCGAGTCGTGAAATCTATCAATTTCATCCTCATAAATTACTTTGCAAACGATTCAATGTACCACATCCATATCCTCAATTCCCTGATGTAATAGGTGTGCTTACAATGAACAAATCAAAACAAGATCCAAATTCATTTTTTCCACCAATCGACAATTCTGTTTTGATAGGCAAATCTGAAAGTGTTAAACCTATAAATGTAAAAGAAGAATCAATTTCGTCTGTGATTGAAGAGTTCAAAAAACCAGATATCAATTTATTCAAAACTGTTTTTGATCAAAGTGATGATGATGATGATGCTGATTTGAGTGAAATTGAAGAAATAGAACAAATTGAAGAAAATGATTCAATCCTTAATATTCAAAATGAATGTGATAAATCGAAGATTGAACCAAAAATTGATTCAAAGAATATATCAACTAATAATGACAATCAACCTAGAATAATATTTAATAGAGCGTTTGTTAAAAAGGGCACCTCAAAGCCGATCGAAAACCAGGAAAGTGAAGGATGTCGAAAAAATTTTTCATTAAATTTATTTGAAAATGAAGATTTAGGTAGTGATGATGAGGGTACAAACTTACTTGAATCCAAACAAAAATTTGACGATAAATCTAGTCAATATCATACAACTAAAATAAATAAGGGAAATAATTATCCTCTCGAAATAAATGAAAAGAATTCTAATAACTATTCTTTCAAATTAAAAGATAGAAAACGAAAATCGCTCGAATCAAGTCCGGATAATCTAGAGCCTATGGAGTCAAGGGAGAAAATTTGTATAGTTGAAAATTTTTTAAATGAGATTTTAAATCCAGATACTTCATGTCACAAAAAAAAAAAAAAGAAGCATAAAGGACATAAAAAACATAAAAAAAAACATAAATCAGATAAATTATCCGAATAACCAAATGAAAATAATTTATTGTAAATAAATTCTTAACATTTTATTTTCATTAAAATTTTATTAAAATTACTCATTCACAGAAAATCGATCAATAATTTTAAAAATTTTAATTTGATGATAATTTGTCACACTTTGAAAGGAAATCTAAAAATTCTTTAAGGTAGATTTGTTCAAGTTTTGGCGCTTGACTTTGATAAAAAAAAATTTTTGATTGTAAACAGATTCAATGAGTTTCTTTTCTAGTCCGTTTTGCTTGGGATGTCCTAAATTTAAAGTATTTAGAAATTAAGTGCTAAATTCGAATTTCATCCTTTACAATATTTCTAGTTTTTAGTTTCTTAAGTGAAGTCTTTCAATTATTAAGGTATGTATCATTTTTTAAAAAATAGTGAAAAATTAAAGAAGAAATGTGTATTTCATTATTACCTATGTGATAGTTATTTTTTTTCTTGATATTTCTTAGCGGGAAGATTTTCGCTCGTTTTGTTTCAATTTTGAATTTAATTTTAATTTTTATTTGCAAAAATTCAATTTTTTAATTTGATGTTTATGTGTTGAATTGGAAAAACGAATTTTTTATCAACATATTATTTTTTTTAAAGAATCTATTGATATGAATGCAAAAGAGACTTCTTTCAATTTTTATTATTTATCAACAAACAGAAGTATTAAAAAAGTTAATTATTGATTTAAACATTATAAGATTATTTTGGTTTCAAAATAGTCTAATTGAATATTAAATTAATCAGAATTAATTAGCAAGTTTTAGCACACGTTCATAACAAATATTTTTTTACATAAACTACATCAATAAAAATAGACATCATTTTCAATTGAAAGGGCTAATGTAAATTAATTTTATGACTGGAATTAATAAATTAAAACCCATTTCTAAGTGTGCAAAATAAGAACAGTAATTAGAACCTAAATACTCTTCAATTTTTTTATTACTGGAATTCAATAAATACTTTTAATACTTGAAGCAATTTAAATTTTGGTTCAATACGAAATTCCTAATCATGAAAGTTTGCTCATTAGTATAATTTTCGAGTTTCTATGTATTGTATTCGCCAATCTGTCTAGATTTTGTTAAGTAAAAAATAATGATTTTTAGGTTCTCTAATTAATATATCGCTTCCTTGAGCATAAATTTTAAAACTTTTTCTACCAAGAACTTGTAATTCACCTTAAATTTTTTTCATTGCCTATCTGTAAAGTTGTAGGCTAATTCATTTCAAACTCTTTTTATTTGATTTTATAAATTCTTGGTATCATTAATTAAACAAAGAATTTTTTAGTTAATTTATTAATCTCTTGTTTTTATTTTCGGTTTATCTCTCATTATTTATCACTATTATATAATTATCCATGATATGAAAAATAATGAAATAGAATGGATTCTTAATATCATTGATTTCCGACAAGTATTTTTCATAAAAATTGTTCTTGCGAAATAGAGCAAAATTTTTAAAATTCAAGTTATTTAATTTCTAATTCAGATAAACGAATCCTATAAAGATTTTATTATTCTTTATGTCAATTCAAGTTGTTTAAACAACTTGATCGAAAAATTCATCTTAATTTAAAAATAATTTTATCATTTCATTAAATAAAAATTATGAATGTATATGTAAAAATATTTAAGAATATCTTCGTCAAATAGGTGAAAATTTAAAAAGAATAAATGAAAATTTTAAACTTTTTTAATGATTCCAAATAAATTCACAATAATTTGGACAATTTAAATGTGTAAATATTACATTTCTTATATCTATATTAGTGTTCTTGTAATTTTCACTTAGACTCATAATTCGAAAAATTCTTATGTATTAGATGCACATTATCAACACATTTTATCTTCAAAAGCTCGCTAGCCTAAATTTTACTGCAGATTAGTCATCGTTAGATATGAGCTTAAATAATTAAACTGATGTTCATTATTAATCAAAAGAGATAATTGTCTAGAAATCACATGCGAGCAACGATGAGCAGTTGAAACAAAGATTCAAATTAGTAAGAAGAAAATAAATTGCCCGAATATTTTGAAAACAGGTAAAGCGCCGAAATTTGATTTAAGCGCGATAAAATGTATGGCGAAGAATGGATTCAGAGGCGGCTGGTTACGAGTTGTTTGTTTGTGCGGTGAATATGGCCGAATATTATTTTATCCATTATTCGCTGGTTATTACTATCAACTTAAAAAATAAATTTAGAATATTTTTAATCGAATGAAACTCATATTTGAATGGTAATTTGCCCCTTCACCCTTTATTTTTCTTTTTTCTCTAACTTTAGAGTTTATTTTTTTTTAACAAATTCATTACTTGATTTTGATTTCATTGTGAACTTCTTATATTTGTGTATCTTTTGTTTATTTCATTGGTAATTCATTTGTTGTATGCTCAATATTTTAAATTCTTTCAATTGATTTATTTGATGATATAATATGTGTGAATTGTGTAATTAATAATTCAATATCATTAAATGGTTACTTCGCCATTTTAATAGCTAATATTCGTACAGAATTATAAATCTTATTTACTGCATAGATCAGAAGGATTTCAGCTCTCATCATCAAGCTTGCACCACTATGAAGCGCTCATCCTTTGTAGAATTTTGTGATTCATCAAAGAAACTAATATCAATCATCAAATTCAAGCTTTTTTTTTAAAAATAATTACGATCTAATATCAAGATATTTTTTTGGTTTGAAATTCATCTTTTTTTATTTTTATTTTGAATACTACATCAAACTAATAAATACGTTGGAATTTGTAAAAATATTAATTTCTATTCATGATTTCATTTGTTTGAGTATACAGTTTGAGAGTCAATTTCCTTTTTTATAATTATATTATTATTAAATTAGGACTTAAAATAGAAATTAAATTCAATTAAACATTCAATTTTTCAGATTTAATTATTTTATTTATTAGATAAATCTTAAAATTTTAGAATGTATATTTTATTATGTATCAATTTTACATTTTCTTGAGTTTATATTTTTTTTAATCTCATTCGGCCTTCAAAGGCTATTCAATGTCATATATTTAAAAAAACTTATTCCTCGCATAACCACTTTTATCCGAAAAATTGTCTCCAAATCATATGCTTTCAAATTTTTTATTTTTTCACTTAATAATTTCAATCTAATTTGAATCAAAAATCACTATTTTTTAAAATATGATTTAAGATTTTTTTTTGTTCTTTCAAGTGAATTTTCTTGAAAATTTTCAATTTTAGAGCTTATAAAAGTAAAAAGTAAATATTCAAACAATACAAAAATTGTATCGACTATCCATTAATTGATTTCTAAATAATTTTAGAATAGAATATCTTATGAAATACAGTTTAATTATACATTAAATTTGTAAAGATTATATGATTTTAATCTACTATTTTTATCACATTTCAAATGTTCTTAAGTTATTCATACTCTCGTTTTAAGAGATTTTTCAAAAAGAATTCTAAATATATTCAGAGCGGAAATTTTTGGATTAAAATTAGTTTTTCAGAAAGATGAATAATTGCTAATTTTTCTAATTAACTAGAAAATCAAATGCATCAACAATTTAAACTTCATTATTCGCGTATTGATAGCAAATCGGATGAGGCAATTAGTAAGCTCAATCGACTATGAATTACGATTTTATCTTAATAAAGTGAATGTTTATTACACACAATATATGAACAACTTTATTATCATAGGTGTTCATTACACAGAAGTGTGATTAAAACATGATGGACACAGTGATTTAATATGCCTTATCCTAAAAGCTATCTATGTTCTTTGTTGAAAATTTTTCTCATTCTGTACTAGTTGAGCATCATTTAAGCATGTTCTAACTAGTATTAGTATGTTTAAACATTTAAAAAAAAATTGATAACAAATTTAAAAAAAATATTTTCCTAGGTCATCAATATTAGAATTGTTCACAAGATATTTATGTGCAAAGTTCATTTGTTTGATCAGTCCAAATCCTTATAATATTCATTTTAATTTTACAATTATCTGCTATTATTGATTAGTGTAGGTTCAATCGATATCAAATTTATATATCATATATATATATCAAAATTTCAGCATATTTCAATTTAGAATAGATCATTCATTTATAAATTATTCATTACTTTAACAGTATTTGATCATAAAGCATACTTATAATTTGTAAAATTAAAAAATATAGATCAGTATTTGTAAAAATGATTTCAATAATTTTGTACAAAAGAATTTAAAAATTTCGTTTCAAGAACCAAAAATTAATTGAAAGAAAAAAATTAAATAAAACATTAGATCATATTAGTATTAAAATTTTCTAATTTCTCATCTATTTTTACCAACTAATATTAAAATTATTTATAGATAATACAATTGTCTAATGAATAGTTTTCATTTCAAAAATTTAATTTGTTTTTAAAAGGTGCTCAAACAATTCTTAATACTGAAATAGCTAAAATGTTTTTTGTTGTGGTGAGGTCATTTATCTAGAAATTTTTTTATAAAATTTAAAATTTCTTATGCATATCAAAATTTTTATATCTATTGTCTCTATGTACTTAAATATTCAAATTATCGATCATCATTCAATGAAATCCGCTTCCAATGAAAATTTGAATGAATTTCAAATGTATTTCATGTCCAATGAGCGGTGATATATGATGCATGCTCTAATGTTAATACATGTGCATAGATAAAAAAAGTTATACTGAATAATATATAGAATAATGTTCTAATAGCTGAAAACTATATTTCTTATTTAATATAATTATTATTGTACTATAAGATGAGTTCAATATATGCATCTTTCATCGATATATAATGATATACTCCGAATTTGATTAGACTCTAGTTCTAAACTTTACTATATGTCTCATCCCTATATACACATACAAACAAACCATACGAATATTTGCCTGTTATATCGTGTAAAATGCTTTAGATTTTGTTGTTTTCTTCGCATAACCTTACTTTCTCGACTTATTATTAACTATGCTATCTAGTCTTTTATCTGCTTAAATTTTAAATTATCCTTAGCATTTGAAGCATTGTTATCAATTAGTGACCCCCTCATCATTTCTAATTATCTCATTTGTTTCATTTACCAAATTTTAAAATGTTTCAATTTTTTTTTATACCTTTCTAAGCAATTAAATTGTTCATCGAAAATGTGTTTAATTATATTAATTTATTTAACAAGGTATTAATAGACCTAATAAATCCGGTTTGATAACTTCGAACATCCATTATTCAGTTGTTAAGTTATTTCAAAAATTTGTTTTGATATTAGTTGTGTCCTTACCTAATTATGTGTAATTATTGCGGGTCATTATTTATGATTTATATTTGATTAGCAGTCTATTGACCCTTATCAAATACTGACCGTTTGATTTTTTGTTCGCAAGCTCTCTTTCTTTCTTTCTTGGTTTGTACATCTTTTGCATTTTTTAAAGGTGTATTTGTATCTCATGTGTGTATGTGTATGTTCCATTCATTTGAATTTGACGATTGAAAATATTACTTATTCTTGAAATCAACTTTTTTATTACAAATAGAAAAAGTGAGTGAGAAAGGAGAGTCTGAATAAGAGGGTGAATAGAAAGTGAGCTTCATTACCCCGTCAGGTGCGCAGTATAAAGAACTACTTTCGGACTGAGGTCGAGTTTTTTCATAAAAAAAAATGCATTTTTTTTTTCTTTTTTATGGGACTTGATTGTGTATGTACAAATCTATCTTCAGATAATCTGTGCTTCAAGTGAGAATCTGTGTTTAAGTTTGAGTATTTGTTGCTTAATTCGCTTGAGAAGAACTGTTCTTTTTTCTTCTTTTAAAAGTGCTCGTTTCCAGAGTACAAATAAAAGAGATAATTTGTCGTAAATTCAATAAAAATATAGAGTCCAAAAATTACCTGGTTAGCAAGTAAAGTGATTGTGTTTAAGGGGTTTACACAGGTAATTTAAGGCTGTTAGATTGTTTCTTTCGAACTTTGTTGGTAGTTTTTTATAAATTCGAATCAAAAGGTGCTTTTGGATGAATTATTGACGAAATATATATTGAATGAAATCAAATTATGTTTAATTTAAAGTAGCTATAAATTTAAATGCATATATATGTTTACTTATGGATTCAAATTAGAAAATTCTTTAATTAAAGTTAATTTACCCATATGAATAAGATTTAATATTTTATGATTATGTAATGCAAATGATCTTTTAAAAATTGATAAAATAATGAATAATCTTAATGAATTTGATGATTGATTTAACGATAGTGAATACAAGAGATCATTTGAAATTTGTATTTATTTGTTCAAAATTCAATAGTGATTTACAAATGGAAAGAAGTTCGCATATACCTACTAGATGATTTATATGAGTAATCAATCAAAGATCAATTTTATTCAAAAAAAAGATTTTTATGTCTACTATTCACAAGTGTCTTTTATCGTCAAATATATATAAAACGAGAAGAAAATGATTTATCAAATTAAAAATCAGTTACTAGTCTCTTAATATTTATGTGCCAAGTTCACAAAATTTTCTTCAAGAATATTTAAATACTGAACGATGATTCATTCATTTTTATTTAATCAATTAACGCGGACGATTTTTTTTAGATCCATCAAATATTGAAAGATCACAATTAGATTTTTGATTTGTGTTCTAATTCAATAAACTAGAATAAATGTGCTTTATATGTAATCGATTATAAAAATTTTTTATTCAAATTTATAAATTAAAATTCAGAATAAAAATTACATATCAAGCGAAATACAATTTTATTCGAAATATTAAGAATTATTGTGATTGTGAATTCTAAGGCAGCAAAAATCTATCAGACATATTAAGCTAGCTAACTTAAGTGATGGCAAACTGAGTTCGAAATATTAATTTTTTTGGTAAATTTAATGGGCAATGAAAAAGTTAATACACAAAAAATAATTTGTGTTTATTCAAATGAATCCGACAGAAAGGAAATTCAATTATATCCTTTCTTCACGTAAATGATGTGAATTATGCTAAGCATTTTAGTGGACCTCGACTACATCTCACTTTCTTAGTGCAATATGATTTCCAACGCACCAAAATTAGCGTATCTAGGATAGTTAGGATTTGCTCTAAGATTAGTATTATATTATTATAATTTTAGAATGCGAAAAAAATCAACTATTTAAATTTTTTGTGCTTGACCGACTGAAACAAGACGACAATATCATTAATTAAGATATTCACATTTCTCTCATTAGAGTGTTTAGTCACGTAAATAAGATTCAAAACGTTAAGAACTTTGTCTAGCTTAGGTAGATATGAATCGTAATTTACAATTATAGTTATTTGTAAACTTACCTATGTGACTTATTAAAAAAAACAATTTCTCAAAATTTCCATTAACATCTTAATCATTTATTTTGTTATAAATCTTTTTAAACCTTGTCTGTGTAATTGATAATTTAGTTTGAAATATAATAATCTATTTTTCAGTCTGATAGAAAAAAAAATTTTCTATTAAGTTCAAAAACATATTTCTTAGGCAAGGATTATTATTGAAATGAGTTCTAATTTGAAAAAATTACTATATCTCTCTAATATAAATTGTCCGAAATGACGTGACATGTAGGCACCTGTCAAAGAATTTTTTTTTTAATATAATTATTCAATGTTTATACAACGAACAATGACAATGTGTCAATGTTTGTATACAAAAACTTTTTCATTTTAAATACATTTTTTGTCACAGGCATTGTCTTATCTTATTGACCAAAAATAAGTTTTATTATTTAAACCTAGACATGAAATAAGAAAAAAATTTATTTTGTGTGGGCTATTTGAACAGCTTGTGCGTATTTATTAATATGGTTTTATTGTGTACCTCGATGCATGCACACACGAATTTTCTTTCTTTATTTTCTTTTCGATTTCATAACATTCATTTTGTTGATTTTATTTATAATTCAATTATTTTTCTTTCTTTTCCAAACAAATCAACTAATTACTTCTTCTTTCTTTTACTTATTATGCGTTGAATTTTACGACAACGCACATCGAAATTATCAGTTTATCGAATAAAGTATAAAAAATAAACTATAGTAAATTGACTATAGATGATTTAAGTTAAGATGCTTAGTACATCAGGCAATCCATTAAATAATACAGGAACGAATAGTTCAACCAATTCGACGAGCAGTAAATCGAATCTTATAAGTGTATCAACGAATTTGTTAAATTCAGGTGAATTCATGTTGCCGACAATCAATAATTTAGCAACTAATAATCCAATGGCGATCTCGTCCACTTCATCGTATCTTAATGATTATAATAAATTGTATCGAGATGCCGCACTTTTTCAGCCACCTAACAAAGCACCTCAACAATCACAGGCTGCAAATAACAACGCAAACATCGGTAATAGTCCAGGTAATAATTTAAACAATAGCCTGGGTAATAGTACATTAAATAATATAGTCGTCAATAATATAACAAATAGTTTAAATAATCTGAACAATCATACTAATGGACTACCCAATCATCTCAACTTGAACACTGTTAATTCAACAAATAAACAACCTCAACAAGCAGAGCAGCAACATCAGTCGCAATTAATAAATAATCCCGATTTTTGGATGTATTTAAATCGGTGTGAACAGTACTTGGAATTGAAAATGTATGTACAAGCGCTAGATGAATGTAATCAGGCTTTAAATTTGGTATCAAATTCAGCATTGGCTCGATTTCGTAAATCGCAAGCATTGCTTGGTCTAAAGCATTACTACGAATGTGAAAAAGAATTATGGAATTGTATTAATCTGGAGCCAAATGTGCTTGAATATCGGAAAGAATTAATTAAAGTGAAACAAATAGCCCTAATGAGCTTAAATTTAAATATAGATCATAATATTCTACTGATGGCAGCACAAAAGTATGATTCAATTAAGAAAGCAGTTGACGCTCTCATGTGGTCTAATAGCATGATGGACTTTAATTATTCGACTAATCAAGCGCCAGCAGCCTTTCAACCGAATGTAAACGCATCGAACAATTTAACAAATGAAAATAGCTTAATGAATGGGTGGAATTTAAATACAAACCTAAACACAACATCGTGTCAACAAGTGCCATCTGGCGCCAATAATAGATTTGGATCAGTAAATCAACTTATCAATAATGGAAACAATCTTCTCTTTAATAATGGACTGATAACAAATAATTTACTTCTTAATCATCAAGCAGCTGTTGCAAGCAATGTAGTGACAAATGGAGTTTCAAGTGGTGGCTTACACAAACAACCTCAAACACCAAATTCAACATCGGCTAATATTTCATCACCGCTAACTAGCAACAATAATCTTGTTAATTCAAACAACACATCCGTATCATCGAATAGTAATACAGTGACACAGAGCATCGTAACAGCAAATAATCAATCAAACATAAGCAATAGTTCATTAAATGAAGTAATGACTAACAACAATTTAACAAATGGTCTAAGTGGCCATCTTTCAAATGGTAATCGATTTAATTATTTATTACGCGGTCTAGAACCAGGCAATCATCCACTTTTAAGTGCAGCCGTTAGTCAACAACAGCAATCAACAAATGGTTCCCAAAATTTAATAAATAATCAACAACAACAACAAATCTATAATCGAATGTTACCATCATTTATTGATAATTCTGGTATGAATAGTAATAATAGTAGTGGTAATACATCATCTGTCGAGCAGCAATCAAAGAGCAATCAAACAATGCTGAACTGTTCAAGAAATTTGAATGCCAAATTAACATTAAATGATAATGTGAATTCGGCAATGATGTTAAATGGGACGAATGGACTTTTGATGAATAATGGTGCACCATCACCTATCTGTTCAAAATTAGCAAGTAACACTACAGCGACTAGCACAAATCCAAACAATAATTGTAATACTAACGGCAATCCAAATAGTAATGGATCGAATAGCTTGACAAATAGTTGTAATTATAACATTTTTAATCAAATGCCTGAAATGAAATTAATTGAAACAATAGTACCTAATCTAATCGGTTCTTTAAGCAATTCCACATCTCTAAATAATGCAACAACAACTACTCATTCTGTTGATCAATTATTAACCACAAGTTCAATAACAGTCAACAACAACGAATGCAACAATAATTTATCAACAACAATTACTAAAAACAATACAAACAGTTCATCAATAAGTAATCATAAGTTGTTGGCCAATTTGTCTGGTAAAGAAGTAAATAATGTTAAGGAAAATTTGGTGAAAAACTTGCAAACTCAATCGAATCAAGAAACCGTAACGTTTGATGATTGTAATAAAAATGCGAATAAGATGGCATCATCTGAATTATTAGTTGATAAATTAATTGCGGCCACTAGTGGAATCAAATTAGATTCAGGTATGAATTCTAAGAGCAGTAATAACATAAATATTAAAGAAGAGTCGACTAGCTTACTGAATAATAATTTAATAAATACACCACGAGAAACTGTAGCACCAATCAAATGTGAAATTTTGACCGCCGATCAAACGACATCGATTTTATCTGCTAGCAATTCACCAGCCATTTCATCGATTAAATCAGCAAATAATAGCAACGTAACAACATCAATGAGTTCATCTCCACCGTCTTCAATTATGAATCAGTGTACATCATATAGTGATATTGTGAAGAGAGGAAAGAAATTAAGTCAACAATCAAGCGTTGCAAATGGGGTGACTAGTAGTGGTCTTAATAGTCAAATTGCATTCAAAGAATCATCCTCTTCAACTTCAAAAACTGAAGCAACTGAAAGTGAATCATCAGCAGATGATAATATAGCCTCTAAACGTCCTACCAATTTATGGGGTTATAATGGTTTACGAGTAGCAAACGTTAGTATAACAGCTAGTAAATCATCGCTAATGAGTTTGTTTAGTAAATTTGGCAGAATAAGACTTCTCGAGCGTATTATCAATAAGACAACTACTAACAATATCTGGGTATATTATGATAATTCAGTATCGCCTGTAGATGCAGTAACTAAATTACAGAATGCCTACATAGAAGGAATATGTGTTGACGCTGAGTCACCTTTGCGCCTTTTTTTCGCACCAACTGATGATCAAAAAGATTTGAAATTTTCTAGGCCTAAACAGCCTCCAGATAATAAAGGTTTAAAAATTTATTAAAATATTTTATTAAAACTAGTTTTGATTTGGTAACTAATCTTTTTCTAAATTCGATTTAGGTGAATGTTATTATTGGAGAACCACAAACTGTTTCTCTAAAGAGCAATGTCCATTATTACATCTTCAAGCAAATAAAAACATCGATGCTCAGGTATGGATGCGTGTTAATCCAGAGAATCCAGAAACAAAAGAGAATGATGAAGAGGAAAATGCAAATAATAATAATCAAAATTCTGCTGCTAAAAATGCTATCAAGTCATCGTCAGACTCGTAGTTCAAAGCCGCTTTTATTCCTTCTGATAAATGGATTCTAGAGTTCTAATTGATTTTTATTAATATGATTAATGTTTCGAAAAATTTATTTAGACAAAAAGATGATGATTGCAAAGCTGTTCAACTTTCTGTTAATTAACTATTTTATTAGTAGATTATCGATCCAAATCGAATTACACAAGTAAATTTAATTGAAATGAATATGTGTTTATATTTGATTTTTTTATTTCAACAAAGAAAATTGTCACCTCCCCACTACAAACACTACACACCCTTACCATTATTAATTTGAAAAATAAAGGTTTTTCCTCCTTTAATTTTAGAAACAAGATTAACTCATCATAATAAATTTATTATTTTGAATCAATTTATTTTGTTCTCAATTTTTGCAGCAAAAAAAAAAAATTAATTTGCGCCTTTTTTTTATTTAATTTTAATACTTTTCCGCTGAATATAAATATGTAAAAATCAACCTTCATTTAAAATTCGCTTCTATAATCTTTAGATCAAGAATATATCATCTGAATACAAGACTGCGAAATATTTCTATTAATATTTTGAATTTTAAAAAAAAAATCAAAATATTGGTATTTATAAGAAGTTCACACTTTTCTTTAGAATTTATTTTCTGAATTATCATAGATACTTAAAAATCTAATGATTTGAAATATCTCATGAAATCATATTAATTAAAAACCGAGTTTTACCGATTTTTGAATAATTTTTTAAAAAATGCATGAATTACTAATATAAGATACAATTCAAAATGTGCCCAAAATTGTTTTGATAAATGAAAATTTCAGTGGCTTGATCAAAATAAATTTAAATCACGAAATCTTACATTTTTTAGATTAATAAAATAAATAGGTATTTGCCGAATAAATTAAATTACTGAGAATTCGGATAACTGTTCAGAACCGATGAGATTAATACGTAAGGCGCATAATAATGACGTCGATTGACTTCTTCAGAAAAAATTTGTGTTACGTAGATTAGCGCGCGTAATCAATGGTAGATTATAAATTGAAATAGATAAGCTTTAAATGAAAAGAAACAATGATTAATGTGCTAATTAAAATCAAATATGCAGTATTTTTAAGATACACAAGTTCAGTCAGCGTTTTAAATAACTTGGCTAAATAAGTGTAAAATTAATAAGCTAATCTTTGTCTATTCAATTACCATTTTATTCATTTATTTAAGAATTGATTGCAGTATATCATCAATAATGAATTTCTCATTTTTAATATTTATGTCTTGTCAATCACTAATACTGATTGATTATATAAGAAGGTTTATCAAATTGTTTGTCAGAAATTTAGAATTAAAAGATTAATTGGAAAAATAGTGGGATTACTAAAAATTCGAAAGTAACAGACTCAGAATATTCTACGAAAATTCGAAATTAAATATTTATGGGCATGTTAAAACTGCAACCGGGATTTGTTACTGAATCTGATCGAAATTCAATAAAATAATTATCTCAAATTTTCTATATAATATTAAAAAAACACGTCGAAAAAAAATCAAAAAAATAATTATGAGAAAAGGTATTCATATACAATATCAAAATAGTTAGATCATAATTATGAAATTTATTATGAAACAACGATAAAAATTTAAAAAAAATCAGATCACATGAAGAGAATGTAGGATTAATGTATGTATTTAGTTTGTTTATGAATAAATAATAAAATAAAATTAAGCATCCTATCGATAAAGAAACATGAGAAAAAAAATTACACCTCTACTGAAGTTAGAAATTCAATCAATCGACACATTGTAATAGAATATGAAGTTTATCTAAAAAAAATAAAACTAATGATCAACTTCAAATATTAGCTTAGAAAAAATTCTTTTGAATTTTACAAAATATTTTATAATATGTACTATCTAAAAGAAAAAAAGATTTTGGACAGGTATTGAAATATACAATTCATAATCAATTGATGAGAAGACATATTCGAGGTGGTTCGCGAAATAATATTTGAATATCGATGAATGGACGCGTTCATTAGATGATGTATCTTAATTGTTATTGTAGTTGTACAAAAAGAATGTCGTTTATATCATTCAAGATTTAAAAAGAAAATACATTACTACATGGCTATTCAATTTATAAAGAGAGCTGATGACCATTTGAAAAAAAAAATTAACAGGCTTCAAATCAAACACTTATTTTAGAACTATTTAAAGAACACATTTTTTTTTCTCATTGAGATAAACCGAAAAAAGAAAAAAAAAAGTTTGAAACTTGTTTACGAGATTTTTATATTATTTACAAAAGACGAATTTATGAAAATGGGAATTACAGAAGGGGTCATATATTTTGAAAGATAAAATATCTTTATGCGTTTGAAATGGATGTTTAAATAGTAAAAAAATTTATTTGACTTGAGAGGATGTGAATATCTTAGACAAATTCAATATTTATACCAAATTTATATTTGAATTCACACAACTACTTGACCTCTGAAGATTTTGCAGATCAATGATTATGTAGATTCATCAAATTAAATTTCATTGTGATTGCTTGTGGTTGCAATGCCATTGTTGAATTGATTTATGGATGAACTAATTCCAACGTGAGGTTCTGTTAAATTTTTAGATTAAAAACAATTAATATTTATTGATTGAATTGCGAACACAATTGGAGATGTAAAAATGCATTTCGGTGACGAGTGCAATAAAAAAAAATCAATATACAGTTTTTAAACAAAAATTTTATAAAATAATTTTTAACTAATTTTTAATGTATTAGATCAAATAAGGATAATAAGCAATAAATTTTAATAAAATCAGATTTTTGAATAGAAGATATTAATTTAAATATGAAAATTTAACAAAAGTGATAAATGAATAAAATTTTTCATATAGAGAAAGCATTTCCGGCCTTTAATTTTATCTGATTTGTATCTGACTAAATATTAGTAATTTTACTAATTTCGATCTCAAAAGATCAAATTTTGCCTCAAAAGGAAAATCGTATTTGTTTAAGAAGTGTTAAAAGAAAAAGGGACATACCTGAACAAGTTAATTTATCAAACTGTAGAGGAAGTTCACCAGATGCTAATACTTTATTTTTTTCATTTTCAATGTCTGGTATTGCATTTCGTCGTCCTGTATTAAAGAAAATTTTTTTTTTTAAATAGTTATATTCAAGTTGTTGCTTGCCAACACATCGAAAAAATAAACTTAAATTATCATATTTATTTAAGCCCACAAATATTGATTCTGATTGTAAGCAATATAAAAAATGGACTCAATTTGAAAAAAATCTTTCACTTGTGACTTATATGTTTATTTACATTTTATTAAGTGATTTTTTCCAGAATTCGATAAACATATACTGACCTGTTCTTGATGTTTGAAGAAAATCATCGAGCGACTCGAAATTGCTTGCCACTTCCATTTCTTCAATTTGAGATGATTCTTTAATTTTTTGATTGTCCAATGTGATCGAGTAAAATAGACTTCAAATTTCAAATTTTCTTTCTTATAAATTAATTATCAGTTTTTAGGAAGTGATTAACACACTCTTTTTTTTAAAGATAATGTGTCTTTATAGGTGAAAACGCGGAAATTTAAAGAACAAATCATAAACAAAAAAATTTGAAATGCTTTAATATAATTTACTAACTGAAAAAATTATTTAACTAGCCTTAAAAATTTTTATTTGAATTTGAAAAGCTTCTCGTCGTTAGAAACATAAACAATAAACTGTCTTACATATTTTGATTATTTCAAATGAGATTAACAAAAATTTATTAATTGAAATAAAAATTTAAATGAATTGTCTCACAACTTGATAGATTAAAAGTCTAGACCGAATCATAAGTACTCTTAACTGAAAAATAGTTGTGAAGTTTAATTTTTTTTTCTTAATTTTCGACGAACAAATGCTATACATGAATTCAAATATCGATATATATAAAATAGTAATTTTTTAATTTAAATTTAATTAGATGATTGAATTAGATTGATTTTTAAAATAAGAAATAAAAATTATAAATCTACTTAAAATAATTTTGATATTGATCTTGGCGACTCAATTTTTCGATTCTCGTGATTTCAAATGTCTTGATTTGCACACAAATCTTATTATGAACAAATAAGTAATTTAAGATTCTTCAAAGAAAATTTTTATTAGTCTATTCTCAGATATTGTTCAAGTTTGCAATTGAAATTATAATCATTCATTTTCAAAATCCAATCGGTGATCACTTTGTTTTTAAAATTTATTCGGCGATGTATAAATTTTATTTGATTGAAATAATTTGTATCTAAATTTTTTTTCTGAAATTTTTTCTTTTAAGTAAAGTTTCTTTATTTATTTAAATAATTTTCTTAATACATGATGATTTTAGAGATGAATAAATAATAATACTTCCCGGTGAGATCTAGAAAAAAATTCAATGTTAATTAAATTTCATCAAAAATTTATCAATATAATCCTATACTTTGAGACAATTCGAACACATTTTTTTGTAGCGAACTTAAATCAAAAAGAAATTTCAGAGAAATTAACATGAAATTCTTTTCGCGTAAACACAAATTAATTAAATTGAAAAATTAAGCTTCAATTTAGCAAGAAAAGTGACGATGTGAGTAAGAATTTCGAACTTTGAGAGCAAACTTTTTTTGTTTTTTTAGCTACACTTCGAACTTTTAAATTACGAAGAAAATGATTCTTATATATAATTCAATAAAAACTAGGGAGTAATAATAATAGACAGAATTCAAATTCAGTACACACTAGACTGTAGGCGGAGAAAAAATGCTATGATGTAGTTCGCATAAAAATTATATATTATTTCGGACATAATGTATGTGCTAAACAATGTGTTGCATTAACTCTTATATAAGGTGTGTCGTCATAAGTATTCGAACTTCTTTTTCCAATCGATCCGACTACTAATTTGTTGTCATATATATAATCATATTTTAAAATGACATGTGCGTAGTTAATTTAAAATGCTTAGTCTAACATTGAATTTGCATCTACTAATTATAAAACTCTTGTCAAGATGAATTTAATCTATGAGACACAATATATGTAATATACACATTGAATTTTTGTGTGACAAGTACAC
>BLXL01010395.1:0-35974 GCA_023170135.1 Acarapis woodi
CTATTTATATTTCCTTCCATCAAGGGCAAAATCATTCAAATAGGTCATTCAGGAGTAATTTTCAAGTATAGAAAAAAGGTAAAAAAAATTTAAATGCTTATCAAAAAATAATTATTGAATGAGCATGAAACTTATATTAGAAAATAATAAAAAAAATTTAATCGTTCGACATTTTGAACTTAATATATCAGTAATAGAAAACAATTGATGCGATATTTTTTATCACAATCACATATTTTACGCTCATGATCTGTAATATTCTGCTTATGATACATCATCGTTTATACTATTCGTTTATTTTCTACAAATCAGTTTAAACGCATCATGCGTTATCAGTTATCGATTTACTTGTACTTTTTATATTGAGCAATATATTTGTGATGATATGATTGTTGCTATTGATATTGCTTTTTCGGGGTCATACTCTGGCTTTTCGAATGTTGTAATATGAAATTTATTATTTTTTGTTTGAATTAGTCCAGATGATACAAAGTGTCATGTGGACTCATGATACTAAATAATCATGGCAACAAAATTGATCTAGTATTTATCGGAATAGTCATTTTCAGACTGATCCACATAAATTTAAAATACTGAGATTAATTTTCTTTTCTTGTTTACTTTCACTTAAAATAAAACGATTTTAAGTAATCTAGCTTTAAAAAGAAAAAATTTATATATAAATTAAGTCCATTATAAAATTTCCTTTCAAATATTGACCATAATAAAATCTAACAATAGCATTCTCTAAATGCCAGTCATCCTATCATAGTAATTTAATAAATGTTAAGAGGTACGCTTTTTCTTACGAAATTTTGCGTCACTTCAATAAGCTGATCTGTTTAAGGATGAGCTTCATACTGAACAAAATTGTATCAATCAGTTCTTATTGGGTTTCATTTAACAAATATTTCCCATACGCAATCTTTGGACTGTTATTTAATTTACTAAGATGAGGCTACATTAGTACAAAGTAGTTTTCTAAGGTCAAATAAATGATACGGATCATTATAAAATGAAAACTTGAATTATTTGCGCATGATTGACTTCTATGTATGTATTTTTTTGTCTTATATTCAAAGAATTCAAGAAAGTCAGATTATTTATAGACAATAATAAGTTAATGAATGATTAAAATTTTCAAATACAAATGATCAAAATAATTACATTTTTACATTAGTGACAAACAAACCAAAATAATTTTTTTTCTAAAAAATAACTTTTCGATCAATTGTTTTCTATTACTGATATATTAAGTTCAAAATGTCGAACGATTAAATTTTTTTTATTATTTTCTAATATAAGTTTCATGCTCATTCAATAATTATTTTTTGATAAGCATTTAAATTTTTTTTACCTTTTTTCTATACTTGAAAATTACTCCTGAATGACCTATTTGAATGATTTTGCACTTGATGGAAGGAAATATAAATAGATTGTGAATTTATATTTAAATGCTATTAGTCATTAAAATTTTATTGATTTGAATTTGCTTTTTGAAACCACTAGTTACTTACATGAATTGCATATATATAAAACTTCTTAAAAAGAGTCAAATAGTGTGAATAATATTTCAAGTTTAATGAGGCATGAGATATAAAAGAGTCAGTTGTATTTAGGAAGAGTCACAAAATTTATTATAAGGATTTCGATAAATTTTTGATGTATTTTATGGGAATTATTTTTAAAAGTTCAATAGTCAATTATTCAGGCGACCTTTGCAGCATTGTACATAGATTGAATAAAAAATATATTCAACTCTTTCATCTATTTGATGCTTAATATATTTTTAAATAATATTGGACAATTATCTAAATTTATTTGAATTTCAGGGAATTTTTCGAAAGTTTTTTCGAATGCTCAATACATTAGGTTTCGGTTGTTCATCGAATATTTTTAATTAAATTAAGTTATTTATTAAAACATTTTACTTAATAGATTCATTATAAAAATCTATGATTCATTTATTAATTTATTTTTCGTTACATAATTATTTAAATTTTTTCGATACCGAAGGTGTTTCAAAAACATTCAAATACTAATTTGCATCCAAGCGATCAAATTCTTATATATTTTACAAAGACTATATCCACTTTTTTGAAATTTCTTCTATCGTGTCTTTAATTATTGAAGTTTAAAGACGCATTCTAGCGTAAGATTATTTGATAACAGCTTTTAATTTAACTTGATAGAATTTTTTCGGCTATTCTTAATTGTATCCTAGAGAATATCATTGAAACGTTCTTGATATTTCATCATCCATTTTGTAATTTTCTAGGGAAAAAACCTACATAAATTGTATCAAAACCCTTTTGAAAGTCTTCTATTAAAAATAATTGAAACTCTGTATTTTTATCTATGCCATGTCGAAGAACGAAAAAAAAAAATCTTTGCAAGAATGTTCTTTTTTTGTTTGTTTAAACTTTTTTTCCTGAATATTTCAGTTCAATTAATCACATACTATATTTGAAAAGGATAGTTTTAAAAGAATACTTTAAATATTTGAATAAACTAGAAATTGCAATAAAAAAATTCAAATAACTTTTAATACCCTATTACAATAGATATTATTTTTGACATTTATGTCCCTAAAAAAATTCGAAAAAAATCATCAAGTCACTTTTTGAGAAAGGTCTGTAATCGTTTTCAATCAAAAAATCCGACAGAGTTTAAAAATAGACTCAATAAATTTAGAGGAAGTGATTTAGTTAGGTACTTAATCAATGGTCATAGTTGAAAAAGTAAAACATTTTAAACCAAAGGCCGAAACAATCTCAGATTGAAATGAAAAAAATGTATAAAAAAAATCAATTTTACGCATTTGATTAATAGTTTGATGTATTCAATAATAAAAATTTTAGCATGAACATTTTTATCAAAATTAGTCGGAAAATAAATTAATGATTAAAAAAGCTTCTTTCAAAACTTATTATGTATCAATGATTTATAAGAATAGTTTATTTAAAAAAAAGAATTTTTTTTTTTTATTTTTTAGAATTTTCAAGCCGTTTTTTATTTAAGTTTTATTGAATTTTCGACATTGAAGGATGTTGAGAAATCGTATTAAAAGAAATTTATTTATATATATTTTACGTAGGCTTTTCATATTTTCTTATATTCTTATATTTATTCTTATATACTCGGCATCAAATCGTTATACTTGTCGCTTAGCCTTAATATGATTACATTAAAATGTACCATTATATTATATAAATAAATGTCATTTATAAGCCAATCAAATTATAATTTTTAATTTTTAATTCTTAAAAATGTCTATTTTTGAATGATATTAAAACTAATTGACCTCTGAAACTTCTTGAAATTTACAGTACTGAATTTCAAATATCATCAAAACACTTCATTTTAAAACAAATTTTCAATAATTATTCACAATAAAATTCTTTTTAAGAACATTTTCCCTAATGTTCAATATTCATTTTTATTATTTAATAAACAATGCATTTATTTTACTTATTCAAATGTACTATGTGCTTTTATATTTATATTTATATATTTTATATTTATAGCATTATATTACAGCTATTAATCTGTATATTACTTTTCATAACAAAATACAAATATGATTAAAGATGCAATTAATCAAGACTGAATATCAATCTTGTAAAAAATGATTGAATGAATATTTTAAAAAAAAATTCATATCTTTTTACTTTAATTCAACATTCGAACCGTTCAAAGTTCAATTTTTATTACAAAATTTTTTTTCGTCTTAAAACTTTTTTAAAGAAATATGTTAATATTTTCTCAATCAATTCAAATGAAATGGACAATTCAAATTCACTTGAGTTAGTTTAATAAGAAGATTAAAATCTATGCAGTTTTGAAGTTACCCATGATATTCAAATTGAATCGTATTCAGGTTAAATCTGTACAAAATAAAAATATACATCTTTGTACAAGGATCATAATTCCTCTTATTTTCTTGTAATTCTTTTTAGCTTGAATCTTTGAACGCAATTCTTCAAATTTTATTTAAAGCATCATTTCAGCATTTATCAAATCAGTTCTAATTATTGTGTGCTCTTCACTTTCAGATTTTTCTTTGTAACTTTAAATTTTTTAAAATCGCTATAATTTGAGACTAGTTTTGATATTTGGATTTGAGCTTTAACAAATTTAAGATCATTTTCTAAATTTTCTCGTTTAGAATTCAACTTTTAACTAACAAATATATTTCTTTGGAACGCGACGAATTTTCGATTGGTCATTGAGAATATAATTGATTGCCCTTTTTCATCTCTAAAACTCTCCCACTACATTTTAAGAAATATTTTAATGTCTTATTTGAAGCTGCTGCTTCAATTTCATGTTTGAAACGCTTTAAGTCAAAAATTTTGAAAAAAGTCATTAGTTAAAAGGAAGTTTTTCTTGTTGCTTGTTGAGAAGCCTTTTTTCTTTTATAATTCATTATCCGGAACACTGTTGGTCATTTTTATATGCTTTCAATTTCTATTGTTGGCCGAGATATCATCAATTTCAATCTTTTCTTACAATTAAGCTCTGAAAATTCGAAACTTATAGGAAAAAATAAACCTTAAAAACATATCCATTTGCCTTAGATTATTGTCAAATTTATTTTATAGTTTCTAATTAGAATCTGTTTGCCGAGAAATCTTTCTTAATTATTCAAAAAAAAAAAATATATAAATCAACTAAATTTTTTAAAATAAATCGTATCAGACTAAATCAGAAAAAATTTTTTTTTTTGTGGTAATTTCTATTAGATAGATAATTTTCGATAAGCTTTTATTTGATAGGTTTCTATTTAATAGGTTTTTATAAGTAAATTCTAATCGTTTTTCTAAATGTGTTTCCGATTCAATTAACATTCAACTTGATCTAACATTATTTCTATTGGAATATAAATGAATAATCTGGGATTCAATAAAATAATTACATTATTATGTCAGCCAATATATTTTTATCTTTTCAAGAACAAATTGAATGCATGAAATTCAATAAATTTTAAACTCATTAGGCTGTTGATTTTTCCTTGTATCATTTTAAAAGATCTATTCAAATAATTATTTTTACCCTATTCATAAAATTTGCTAATATCTTGAAAATTTCATCAAATAAGTCGTGTAATCGATTTTACGAAAAATCTTTAATCGTGAATTAAAGATAAAAAAATTATAGAAAATACTAGATATAAGAACATTTGTGCCTTTTATAGTATCTTTACAGTAATAAATGTCACTACGAATCACGTTACTTTCATTTGATAAAAGTTAAAGAAATTTATGTGAAAAATCCATAATGTTTTTCGAATTTCAGTATTGGCTTCTAGTTGTAAGATCTATTAAATCTGAAGCAAAATCATCAAAAAATATAAAAAAAAGTTTGAGTATCATAACATATTTCTAAAGATTTCGAGAATGAATTTAAAAAGTTTAAAGAGTTGAATTGAAAAAAATCTTTCTAGTGTCAAAATGATGATACACATTTGAAATGATTTTTTCGAAAATCCACAAAGCACACAAAGTTCATAAATTTTTCTACATAATTTATTTAACGATACTTAAAATGACCATTGAAAGATTAAATTTTACAACAATTAAAGCTTGCAAAACACAATCAGAGTTAATCGAAGCTTGTTTTGAAATTCTTAAGATTGGTCATTATTGAAAAATTTCTCGTAGCAACGAAATGAATCCCAGCTAACTAGAAAAATGAACCATCTGCAAATCAAATGAAACATCTCTTTTGATCATATTTTGTTTTTTTTTTGAAAATAACAGATTGAATTATATATCAAGAAAATTGTCTCAAAATTAAGAGTCTTATTATAATGCAGCAAGAAGAAATGTTAATATTGATAAAAGTTATAAATAGAAAAATCTATTACTTTTTATCGAACTTTTATTTGTTATTTGATAGGGTAGTTCAACCTAAAATTTTCTAGTCTGATTCACTCGTTTTAGCAGTAAGTAAAAGAAATTTCTCAAAACTAACGTTTCGGATTAAAATATCTTAGACTTAACAAAAATGTAATAGAAATTAAATTAAGAAGCTTTTGAATTAAATTTATATTTGAAACCTGACTGATTTAATAAATTTAAAACACTGATCTGCAAACTTATTGAACAAGAAAAAGATGTTATGAAATGTTCATTTAAATTAGTAAATTTGAATTTAATTAGGTTGAACTTTAAATCTAGAACTAGATTTTGTTAAAAAAAAATTTGTTATTATTTTTGGATTAGATTTAATTTAATGATGAGTGTTTGTAATGGGATACTATCGAATAATTGACTAATCAAAGACAATTCATATGATTTCTCTTAAAGATCCTTTACATGTTGTAAAGTGTTCTTCTACTATAGAAAAAGTCTGGAAATTCAAACTGAGTTTAATTAAAATAGTCAGTCATTTCTTATATTAAGAAAAAGTTTAATATAGATGGTGCGTTTTATTTGACATGATTGATCGGTTCATATTGATTTTTATAATTGGAAATGTGACAATCTTAGATTGAAAATTTATATAAATATTAAATTTTATAAACTAGAGTAATTAATAAAAATTTTTATTCATTTTGAATTGATTTTTTTGAAAGTATCTTTTCGTATAAAGCATTTTTGAATATTGAAAAAGTGTTCTAAATAATTAATAGGTGAGAAATTTTCTTCACACTTTTCTCAGTACGAGACTTAGTCTAATACTTAATTTGTAAAATTTTCAAGATTCTCCTTTATTGCATTCTATTTAATTAATTAATCACTTGAGTATATTAGTGCTTAATTCATACCTTTTTGTAACGAAGTTAATCATTTGATCGAATAAGAGACCTATATAAATTCTTTTGAGTGAACATCAATTGTAAAAATATTTTTAATTTTTTTATGTCTGAGGAAATCTCAAAATTATTTTATTTGTTAAAATGTCAATATTCTTTTTTAAATTCTAATGGTATTCAGTATATTTAAAAATTCAAATTTTAAACACTTTCATCACGAGTCATGTGAATGTAAATTTCAGTTAGACCGCAAAAATTATAATTGAAAATTTGCGCCCTTAATATATTATCTATCATACAATGTGCCTACATTCTAATAGTTACTTCAATTTTAAAATAAAATTTGTTTTGAACATAGTGTACATGTAGTTGAAGATTTTCTTTCGAAATTTCTAATATCTAACTATTTTTTTTCAGATCATTTAAAAGTGAAAATTTTCAATTCATAATTTTTTTAACATTTTACAGTTATCAAAAAGTTTTTCAATCGGAAGTAAACTTAATGATGAATTTTCAATTTGTATTTTTTGTGCAAACAATTTTTCATTAGATTTGACGCTGTTGGTATTTTATTTTCAAGTAATTCTGAATTTCGAATCATTTTAACACAGTAATTTCTAAATTAAATTTTCATCTAATAAATATTTATGCAAAAATTTTTCGAGACAATTTCGTCTTGCAAGTTTCGATATAATTTAAAGATTTATTATTTAAAATTGAAATATGAGAATTACTCTTTTTATTAGATTTGGTCGAACAAATGTGTGTGATATTAAAGTTAAATTTCTAATATTTTGTCAGTTTGCAATATATGATGTATAGATTAGTTAAATAAATTTTTGATGTCCTTAAATCTCTATATGACTTTAACACAGTGTACTTGTCATTAATGCATTCTCTAAAATTTGCAACGCCCAACATACAAAAAAATTTATGAAAAATCAATCAATAATTTGTTCAAAGATCACGCATGCTTTGTTCGCAAAAAAAATATCATATTTATCTATTCTGAAAATCTTATATATTTATTTGTCATATGAGCAAGTTTATACGAATTTAATTCTTCGAGATTGAATTTCTTAATAAAATGTTTAATGCAAAATACATGTCTTTAAGTTTTTCAAATAATAAGATTTTATTGCCAAAGAAAGGGTGTCGAATACTCATTTTGAAAAAATAAAAAAAAAAAAATAAAATAAAACACTAATTAATTTGGCTCTGAACTTATGAATTTTAGATCGTAGGGACAATTTAAATCAATATATGTAAAATCAAATTTGTTATTATTTAATAATTCCGAGGAATATCCATAAAAAATTTTGGTACACTTTTTTTAAATTTATTAATTGATCTTAAGTTAATAAGTCGATTATTATTTGATGATGATAGAAGCGATTGTCAAAAAAACTAAAAATTGGCCCGACAATCAAGTTGCTTAAAACTCTTTCAAATTTTCTTGAACTATTTATCGAACCTTAGATTATGAATCTTTCGAGAAAAATGTGACTTATGGTTCCAATACTTTTATCTGTCTTAGAACCAAAAACCAACAATATTCCTATCTCTGAAATTTACTCATCTTGATTATTTGACGTACATAAAAGAAATCTATTGTCTAAACTTGACTAATTCATTTAATTTTTCATTTCCATACGAATTTTACCATCAAATTTTTTTTGATTATTTTTACAACCATTCTGATAATCTTATAATTTTAGACCACTCACTGCTACAAAACGACATTTTTTAATCTTTAGTCACTTTACGCTTCTTAAAAATTAAAGAAAAAAATCAATAAAATAAAAATTTTTATTTATATGAAATTCCCAAAAATAGCTCTTCAATATTTTTTCAGAGAAAAAGGACAAATTTTTTTTTGAAAAAGAATTAAATTTTGATTTATTGAGAAGAACTAAAAATTCAATAATACGATTAGAAAAGAAGCAATATTTGTTAAAAAAACAGAAAAGATTTTTATCGCAAGCTAACAGAACGAATCGAATTTTTTTCTGGAACCTGATTGAAGCTTTTGTTGGAACAGGTTCGTTGAATCTTCTCTCATTTATAAATATTTGATTTTTTTCGGTGAAATTTAAATGGAAATCAAGTGCTATAGACTATTCGCTAAACATTTTTCTGTTAAGCAAATTCAATAGTTTCTAAGTAATTCAAATTTATTAAATATTATTCATTTACTTAAGATTTAAAGATAAAAATAAGCATATTAACAATTGAGGATTTTCTAATTTATTAACTTCCGATTCGAAATTTATACTGAAAAGATGATTATAGAAAGTTGCTAAAGAAATGTTCAATCTGGTAATTTTTTTTTTTTTTTCGATACAGAAATTTCGACATCATCATTCATTAGTCAATGACATTGTCATGAAAAATCAAGTATTACCAATTTTTAGATACACTCAAAATAAGTGTTCGATAAAGTTGATAGGCAGACTTGTAAATTACTTTTAAAAAAAATTAAACTTCAAATTCTAGTTTATAATAAATCTTTGTAATTTTTTAACTTTTTTATTTATTAAATAAGTCTACGACTAATAGTCTTGGATAATCAGTTAAAACATAATTTTGAAAAAAGTAATTTCTGTCAAATACTGAAATGCTATTTAACACAAAAAATCAATTTTTCTATACAAATGATTTAACGCATATAAACTGAATTCGAGAAAAAAATCAGCAAAAATTTAAATTTCTATCAAAAATTTCTAAAACTTTCAATAAATTCTAAAGTAAAAATTCGAAGTTTGAAAAATTTTAAAAGCAAACATTATCACTATTTGAAATATTCTCCGGTTCTGAGACTGTAAGGATAAAAAGATTCAAAATAAAAACTTTTGTATTTTTTTTGATTTCTTTAAATATTTTACAGAAAAAAAACAATCAAACATAAAGAATTTGATGTTTTGATGAATGAATTATGTTCTTTTGACTATTTAAAACTTGAAAAATTGTTAGAATGAAAATCAAAATCAGAAATTTTTCAGATTTTAATATATATTGAATTTTCGTAGTCTAGGATTAAAATGTTTGATGGCGCATATCAATATTCTGTTGGTTTTCAATTTGTTTTATCGACCCTTGTCGGTAATTTCGAAATTTAAGTTTGCTTACTTTATTTAGAAATTTAAAAAATTTAACAAAATTATGTTTTTTTTTTTCCTTAAAAAGAAACAAAAGATTATCTAGGTAAAAAAGTAAAAGAGACAAGATCTGTTTTTTAATTAAATTGTTTGACGAATTTTGTAAAAAGCAATTTTTTATTCCTAGTAAAACTTTGATTCTACTCAATGTTGTTTAACGATAAATTCAATGAAATTAGAATTTTTCGTCTCCATTTTTTTTCTTATTTCCGCTTGCTTATATAAGATTTTCAAAACATTTCTATGACATCAATAATATCATTATTTATTAAAAATAAAATTTTATATTATTAAAAATATGTTCTTTAATATTGGCTATAGAATGCGATGTCGAAAATTTTTCTACTATTTTTTAATATTTATAGAATGTCACTAGTTGAATGGCGGTTAATGTGCAATAAGTGTATAATTTTTTTAGTTTTGAATCGTTTGTAAATGTCTGATTTGAGAACTTGTTCATAAAAATTTCAAGAATTAAAATTCAAGTTTGTTTAACGCAGAGCAAAAAGTTCGCAAGATAAAATTTCAACTGTTGTATATGTTCTCTGTTTAAATTTATAATTTTTAATTCACAAACCGATCAAAAAAGAACATTCGAACTATTCACTTGTTTATTTTTTAGTTCTCTAATATTATAATCATAATAATTAAAGTTTTTGAAATTAGATTAAACTTAAAAAATTTTTTAATTTTCATTATTTCCATATATGTGCATTCTTGAAAACATTTTTTGACAATTTTATTCCAATATTGCGCAATGTTATTTGATAAATAGAATTATCTTAGAAACTGATACTAGATTTTCCTTTTCAAAAAAAATTTTATTGAGAATAAGAAAAATTAATACCAAAGAGTCACTTTATTCGATCTTGTGTGCAAAATTTTTGCTTTCAAAATATTTTAGCTTTATAAATATCAAATTCGATTCGTACTTAATATTTTTGATCACCAATTTTATTTTACTAATCCTTATCTATTCAAAAGAGCAAACACAGAACTAAGAAAAGCTTTAATTTTCAAGAAAAGTATTCATGAAAAATCAGTTTCTGATCATTCTACAACTATTTGAAATTAATCAATATAGAATGAAAAATAAAAAATTTAGCCAAGCAATATATAAGACAAACAGTGTATGAGTCTAGTGGTCATATTTTGACAATAATCCATTTACAAGATAATAATTTCAAATATGTCAGTTTGCACATTATTCGCTATTTCATACTTCAAGTATGTTTGAGTTTTCGATTTTCCATCATTGATTGAATTGTTCTATAATTATTTGAAACTATTTAAATTAACTATGGAAAAAAGTTGTAGATCTTTGACTCAAAACCTCATTCTATTTGTCAAAAGCAAGTTTTTCAATTTCTAGTTTTCAATTTTGAAAATATAAGATAAAAATTTTTTTTACGTTCTAAAATTTATAATCAAATTCGATATAAATATTATGATTCTTCAAATTATTTTTGATAACATGAAAAATAAAAATTTTAGTGTTAGTTGTCACAAGCATATAAAGAAATAATTTTCTTAATGTACAAATAAAAAGATTCAAAATCTTTTCAAAATTTTACTTTTATTTATGTTATACATCTACGATTTTTTAGTGATTTATTTAATGTATTACAGTTTTTTTTTCATCAAAAAATTTTCTCAAAATATTTGAGGAAAATATATTTCAAAATTAATTTTGTTTTCTTCCTGTATCGAAGAATTTTCTAATTACTTATGGTTATATCCCAAAAGAAGACATATATTCAAACTCTTTGAAAACTGACGATTATTTGCGCAAATCTATTGAAAAAATGCAAAAATTTGGAGGACTTAATGTTACAGGTAATTTGGATGACCAAACTTTAAAATTAATGGAAAAAAGAAGATGTGGTAATCCAGACACTGATGCAATCTATAGAAATGATCAACAAGAAAGACGCTTGAAGAGATACGCTGTAAATGGAGAAAAATGGCCATCTAGTCAAGTTACCTGGAAGTAAGTGATTTTTTTCTAAATTTTTTTGTGTTTTATTTTTTTTTTTTTACCCTTCTTAAATATAAATTAGTCAGTAAGAGATCTGTTTTTTTCTTGTACTATATCAAATACTTTTTCACTTATTTTTGTGTCAGCATTTTTCGACCCAAAATGAACTTTGTCAGAAAAATTTTTTTTTTCTCTAATTTCATTTGACTGTAATTTATCTCATAACCTTTAAAAGTGCTAATAATCAGTAAATTTTAATTTGAACTAATAATTAATCATTATGCATCTAAACATATGAAATATAAAATCAAATCAAACATCTCAAAAATGATTTTGATGATTAAATTTGCCTTAGAATATTCAAAATTCAAATTAATAATCAAACTTCCGGGCAACAATTACGTAAAATTTTCATTCAATCCATTTGTCCAAGTGAATTCACTAAATTGGCAATAATTTCCATTTAACATAATTTTGTATTTCACCTAATCAGTTTTATAGAACATTTATCTTTCATCGCACTTTGATTTTGAAAACACGAATATCTTTATTTAATGAGTTTTTAATGTCTTTCAATTAATAGAAAGGCGGAAAATTTATTTTAACTGACTAATTTTCAGGTATATTCCGACTATGTTAAATGAAAATTAATTTTAAAGATCATGTATTATATTAACAGAAAAATTTTAACTGATATAAATTACTCAAATTAATATTTTACCAGAATTAAAAAATGATATTATTAGACTATCAAGATATTCAATAATCGGGATATAGATAAAAAATGATTCGACCTAATATTTGAAAAATTTATCTCAATAGTATTATTAGTAAAACATCAATTTCTTTATTATTTTATCTATAGAATTTTCATATTTTAGAAGGGGGAAATTTTTTTTTTTTTCAAGTTTCTAATTAATATTTCTCAATTTTAAAGTTTAGAATTTCTCTTTTTATTTATATTTAAATTTTCTTGATTTTACAATCTCCTATTACTATAACTCGCGAAAACTTGTTATGATTTCTATTCAATATTTATTTTATTCAATTCCAATGCATATCTTTCGAATTACTTTTTTTAAATTATATCTAAGTTGTATCTTATTTATATTTGAATAATTTTTAATTAAAAAATAAATAAAAAATTTTTACCTTGCACATCATTTTATGCAATGTAAGTTGATACTTTTAGACTTTTTCTTTTTAAAAAATCTAAAATTTTTTTTATTTTTTTGCTGAATTTTCATCAAAAGAACTTTAGAATCAATATCGATTCTAATTTTTTTATAATTTTTTTCTACCGAAAATCCTAAATCTACAAATACATTTCATAGTCGAATCTAAATTTGAATCAACTTCTGTTTTGAATTATTTTTCAATTCGAGATTCTAGCAATTAATCGTTGATATCTGAGAATTTTTTGGTCGATATAAATCAATTGAATTTTCAATAAATAAATAAAAAATTTCTATATAAGTTAAACAAATTTCGATACTGTATAGATTCATATAGACAATTATAAAAGAGTTGGCAAGTTAAAATGAAGAGTTAGAATAATCTGTTCCAATGATTATTTGACTTTTTTTTTTATTCAGACATATACATCAATAGTTTTTTTATACCGATCAAAAACTCTCGACGCATAGTTAAGTTTCATTAAGATTTTCTAGAGAAATTTTTTCTTCAAATTTGTAATGCTAACAATTTTCTAATTCTTTAGGATAATTTAAACAACCTTTTTTTTTTGTCACTCAAAAAAGAAAAATTAAAAGAGACATCAAATCTCATAAAAATTTCTCTAAACAATTTATTTATATTCATGTAAAATTGACATTCCAGAAATATTTAGAAATGTGTGCGGGAAGTAAAATTTTTTTTAAAACTAAATTTCGAACGCAAAAATTCAATCATGAAATTCTCATTGATATGTACTAAATAATACTTCCGGTTTAAAAAAGTCTAATGATTAAAAAAAATATTTTTTGGATAGCTTTTTTTTTTGCAACGAACTCATAACACAGAATTTCAATGGTGCACCTGTATACTGGCTACAAAATCACATTGTTTTTTCAAATAATTTTAATATAATTTTCAGATAATTTTTTTGTCGGATTGCAAAATATACTATTTCTTTTAGTTTTAATAAATTAAATTCGCTTTGTGTGAGATTTTTTTTCAAATTTAAGATAGTTTTTTTGTAAATAATGAATACTTATAGGAGTTTCATATTAAGGTAAACTTTATTACTCAATCTGTATTGCTTTATTATATTCTAAATAAATAAAAGGAAAAGATCATAGTAAGTTTTAGATGTAAGAATATAAAAATTTTACCTTTTTGCAAAGCACATTTAAAATCTTCTCCATATAGCGATGCAATATTGTTTGTGATAACTTTGCGTGCAATTTTATACATAAAAAACAAGTATTGCTATTTTTTTTTCCAAAAGTATACACTGACTGCAACATTGCTAGTTACTTAAATGACATTCTTTTTCTTTTGTTTAAAACTTGTCATACTATATGCTACTTTGTAACCAGACTATTTCATTTGATTATTTGTATCTACTAGTTTGTAACACTTATAATGCATTAACAATGTAAGTTTAACACTTATCATATTAATTTATCGAATCTGCAACACATTATGACAACTATTATCAATATCTTCCTATTTATTCACCGTTACCATTTGGTGTAATATTTCCATTATCTAGCCTCTCTTTTATTTATTTATTTATTTATTGAACGAAAAAAAAAAATCTTTAGTTGGAAATATTCAAAGAGAGATGCTTGCACAATTCAATAATTATAAAGTACAATGTGAATGTACAGAAAATTCAAATCTGATTTTGTCATATTGTCATTGATCGAACTCGTGAAATACTAATTCTTGTATTTTGCCGATTAAACAACAAATCTTTGAATCCTAACTCTGTGATACATCCGTCAACTGATAACTTTTAAAATCAATTTTTCCCTAGACTATCATTAGCAATGATTATTAAAAATCATTTGAATATTAAATTTGCCATTTATATTAATTACATTTGTAGCGTGATGATAACGAATTGAATTGTATATTGATAAATTCAATAAAAAATGATAGATCAAAAATTATTTGATACGAGAATCATTAATATTTACCACTAAATCATGATGTAAATGTATTAGTTCGCTTTATATTTAAAAAAAGCATTTTTACTTATCGAATATTATGGAAATTACTGCTTGCTTTAGTACTATAGAAAAATACTTTTCTACTTATAAGTACCATAATATAAGTTTATCTGACAGCGTGAAATCCAAATGATACCACAGAGGCTCGCAGTTCAAATGGGGATGTGCACAGTCAAATATAGAGAAATCACAAAGGAAAGGTATTGATCTATAAATGGGTTGATGAATGCGCGGAAGCAGTTTTTTTCAACAAAATTTCTTTCATTTTCCGTTTTTTGATAAGAAAAGTTTTTCATCTTAAACACTCGTATTTTATTCAGAAACAGATACACTTTAACTTTTGTCGTAAAGGAATTTCGTCTTTTTGATATTAAAATGATTTTTTTTTTGCAGTTTTTGCAAGTTTTTATATTCAATTTTTTTTTTGTGACTTATCAATTATTTGCTGATATTATGATTTTCCTTTGTGTGAAATTCACATTGTGTAATCGAGTTGTCATAGTGAAAGAAATTCGTTTATAAATTTTAATCAAAATGCTTTTAAGACAAACTTTTTTTATTTAGATATTTATTTTTAAATTTTTAAAATACTTCTTAGTTTGTTGTATAAATTTTAATTACTTTTATATATATCGAATAAACAAATTAGCTCATAAATTCTCTGAATAAATTTCTATTCTCAGAAATCAAAATTTGTAACGTATTGTTCAAAAAAAAATTCTACATCAATTTTTTTTAAACAATTTTTGGATCCGGCTTATTTACTAAATTTCAAAAATTTTCATACTATTGTCAAATTTTAGCCAAATATTTTTTTACATGTAAAATCTGTTAACAGACATCTTCATGAATATGTGCCTTAAAATATCTTTTTTTGTCGAAAAATAAATGCTTGAATTACAATTCTATTAACAATTAAAATTTAATCGCTTAGTCGCAAGATTTTATCAATTTATTAGACGCTTTCTAACAATGAGTCTTTTCTTTCAATTAGAATTTCAAGACATAGATGTTAAAATTTTGTAATTTTAAAATCGAAGAAAATTGCCTTCCTCATTCGGGTTTGGTTGTGGTGTAGATGAAATAATCTAAAGAACACATTTAAGTAGTTTTATTAAGTTTGAGCGAATTGTTTGATACAAATCATGTGATAAAGGTCAAAATAATTAAATCAAATCATTAGATGTTAAATATTTATTTGAGCAACAAACGAAACGAATATCTTTCAAATGCGAAAAAAAATTCATCTCAAATAATTTATTACACTTGTTGAAAAATTCTAGGCATAAAATATAAAAAATGTTGATTTGATTCACACCCAAAAAGTGATTTATTACGAATTCAAAAATTATAAATCATAAAAATAACGTATATCCCTTCTGATTTTATCATATTAGGAATTTAGATAAACTCATCCAAATATAAATCAAGAGTAAATGTTAATCAAATGGTCATTTTTATTTATGTCAAGTCAAAAATTCAGATGGGTTTAAAAATTATTCAATAAAAACTGTATAACAACCAAAGCTTTTAAATATATTCCTAAAATTTTTTCTACAAAATTTAAAAGTTAAATGATTTTTTGCTGCATAATCACATGATATATAAGTCAAACTTTTCAACTTAAAAATATAAATAAAACAATATTAAATGGTCTTTAATTCTGAATATCATCACAACCTCCTGAGTGAGTGAGGTCACTTCGATAGAGCATCGGTCTAATAGTGATCACTTTATAAAACTGAAATCATTTTTTATAAGTGCAATTTCGATGGTGGAAACTTCAATTCGCTTAATTATTATCTTATTTTGGTAAAAATTAATTAAAAATTTTTGTCTTCATTTTTTATTTTATGAATCTGCCTTTTCTTATGATCTTTATATAAATCGGTTATTAATTTTAATCTTGAATAAAACAAAATTTTTTTTAAAATTATTTAAAAGTATCAAAAGTTGGCCTCGGCAAATGTCACAATCTCAAGTTATAAGAATTCTGAAGACATCGTTTGCAGTTTGGTCTGATGTATCTCAATTGAATTTCCAACAAGTTTTATCAAATCAAGAAGCTGATATCGAAATTCAATTTTTAAGAGGTGAACATGGCGATAATTTTCCGTTTGATGGATCAGGTATGAAGTCTTATGAATTTTGAATAGTTTCAAATTAAGAATAAATATCTCTATTTCATTATACAAAGCGTTTATATTTTTTTTACATAAATTAAATTTAACAAGAATAAAATAAAATTTTTGAAATTTTTAGGCAAAGTGCTAGCACATGCATTTTATCCAGGTGAGATCGAATATAATCACTACAAATAAACATCGGTAACATAAGGATTCAAATTTACAAAAACAGGAAGTGGTATAGGGGGTGATGTACATTTTGATTTGGATGAAGTATGGGTTGAAGAACAATCAGAAGAAGATGAAATAAATGGTCGAAAAGGTGTGTATTAATTTTTCTCGATATTTTTACGGCTATATCGTGTATAAATTTATTTAATAAATCTGGATAATATGCATAAATGATCAATTGATTTTTACTCATCATTTTTTTATTGTAAAATAAAAGCGCATGAGGTTACAACTTGAATTTATTATTAAAAAAGTAAAATTTTGTCCAAAACACAAATATATTCTTGCATTAATTAATAAAATCTATCAGATTATTCAAAACAATGAATGTCTTTACGTAATCTAAAAGCACCAATTTGTTTTTAACTCGGTGAAAAATTTAAAATTTTTCTAACATTCACATTTCACTTTTATCGACCATTTTTTCACCCTGAATGAAATTGTCTACAAACTTTGTATCATTTTTGATTAATTTTTATATAATCATTGTTAACACATTTGAAATTGCTCTTGATTTGAAAAAATATCTTATCAAAATAATGCATTCGAATTCAATTTATAGTTTATCAAAAAAGCTATCTATTAAAGTTGATTATTAGTGTTTAAATTTTTCTGAAATTTGAAAATCAAAAATTTTTCTATAATTTTAAATAGAAATATGATAAATTAATCAATCGATTAATATTAGATTAATATCCTTTTTTAAGCAAATCAAGTCAATGTTTCATTAAAATGCCTAATAGCATTTAAAGGGCAATATTACAAAATTTATTTTATTAAACATAAGAATCTTTAAAAAGAGTAAAACTCACTTGTGTCAAAAGTGTTGATATGGTAAAAAAAATTAAAAATTCGGAAATTAGTAATTTCTCGGTGTATATTTTAATTTTTAAGTTTCGAATAAAAAAATATTTTTATTTTTTAAATTATCGCGTTGATTGAAAATCAGTAAAATTTTTCTTTCGATGTCATTTGAGTGATATTTAATGAATGATTTTAAATAAATAGTTAATTTATAGTCTAACATATTATTGATTCATTATCATATGAAAATTTCCATACTAATTTGGTATATGACATGTGAATAAAATTTCATTCTTTTATAACAATGAAAAAATCAATTTATAATTCATTCATATTAAATGTTGATAACAGTGCAACGAGACTTGGTAAGTTAATTACTTTGTTAAAACTTGATTTGGGTGTTGTTCATAAACCGATAACGCGGGCCTTTACTGATTTAATGAATAATAATGAATTGTGTATATCACATTGGAAACGATTATCTTATAAATTAAAACTAAACTCTATTTAGAAAATCATAGAAATAAAGACAATTTTCAACTTACTGCATGAAGAATTGCATGAAAATGAACTAGAACTTTTGATAGTATAAGTATAAAAAAAAATCAATGTTTTTGAATTTTCATTGATGTTTAATAATATAAGAGAGCTAAAAAATAAATTACAAAAAAATAATAGTTAGAATAATAGTCTTATTCTTGATGTCCAGTACATCGCTAGCCTCTCTTTTTATAGACTTATGTTTTGTGAATAAAACACGATTCGTGAAACGTACTGTTAGTTTTTCTTCGATCCATAAAATATTCACTAAAAGAGGCCGACTTCATTTGCTCATTTAGCCGACCAATGGTTTGTCGCTTTGTGCAGCTACTAAATTTTATTCCTAAATTATAATTGATACTCTGAAAAATATTTCTCTTTAAGCGAAAAATTCAATTATAGAAATTGCTATTCAAATTAACTTTATTTTTGATCAAGCTTATTACTCATCAACCCGATACGAATTTTCTTAAAATCGATTTTTTTTCAAATTAGACTTACTATTCATAATTCCGAAAATTGCAATTTTTATACGATCATTTTATTCATTTAAAATTTTATCATTTTAATTCTTTTGACTTTATTATTCATATTAGATCAAACGGAAATCATAAGTGAGAAAATTTTTAAAAAAATATTTCTGATACGATTAATTTTTTAGAACAAAAAATGTTACAAAAGCTTTTTTTAAATAATTGAAAATGGATATACTATGAATTGATTTGTTAATTCAATGATGATTTATAAAAGAATATTTATTCATTTTCAAATTCCAAAAATTAGTCTTATCTTCGATAATTTTAAATTCATTAAATTTTTTGAATTTTATAATGATACATAAATTCATTATAAATTTTAAATGTTTAAAAAGAAAATTCTTAAATTTGTAAAAATTCTATTTAAATTTAAATTTAATTTTTTGAATTAAGTAATACTCAGATTATACAAATTAATATACTAAATCGATAGAAAAAATACAATATTTTTTCAAATTTTTATAAAAGCATTGTGAACAAATTATTAATTTAAAACTTTGATAAACTTTATGTCAATTATAAATAAAAAAAAATTTCTTGTGTTTTTTTGTTGCAAAAAAAAATTTTAATCTTGTCTGGTTTTTTTATTTAACATATTATTTTTAATATAATGATCTAATTGATTCATACGATTTTTAGTTGCCCAAATGTTTGGTGTTTCTGCACATGAAATTGGTCATGCGCTTGGATTAAGTCATTCTACGGTATATGGATCTCTCATGTTTCCTTATTATCAAAAGTACAGNNGTTTTTTTTTTTTGAATATATATAATATTTTTGTTTAATTTAAAATTTATATATTTCACAGATTATAGAATCAAGAAAGATCATTTTTGGATTAAGTCATTCTACGGTATATGGATCTCTCATGTTTCCTTATTATCAAAAGTACAGTTCTAAAGAATTTCAATTGCCCTTTGATGATGTACAAGGTAGATAAATTATTAAATTATTATATTTATTTAGATTTGTAACAAAAAAATTTTTTATCAAATCTATAATAAATATTTTATTGTTTGAAACTTGTTAAAATAAAATTGTGATAAGGTATTCAACTTCTATACGGATCTAAAAGACAAACAAGATGGACACCGATTAATATACCAATAACAACGGTACCACCGAAATTGCCACCTTCAAACAGTTCAAATAACATGAACAAAACAGTACAAAATTCATATCCAGGTATTTAAAATTTAAAAATAAAATTTATAAAATGTGTGTCCAACTGTAAAATTTTTTTTTTTTTTACTTTCCTTAAGATATTTGTATAACCGATTTCGATGCAATTGCAAATATAAGAAATGAAGTTTTTTTCTTCAAAGGAAAAGTATTTTTGTAATCATTTTTCGATCTGCCTAAAATGATCTAATTTATAATTTTTTTTTTATATAAAAAAAAAGTATTTTTGGCGATTAATTGAAGAAGGTAGACTTGAACGCAACTACCCTGTTGAAATAAAGCAATTTTTTAAATTTCCTAGAAATAATGTAGATAAGGTAGATGCCGTTTACCAACGTCCATTAAGTAAGATTTTACTATTATTTGATTTTGTTGATAATAATTTTTATGTTAAATTTTAGAGAATACGATTGTGTTTTTTGTTGGAGAATTTTACTATGAATTTACAGGTAATCGAGTTGATTCTGGATTTCCGAAACGAATTCAAAATTTAGGTAAAAAACCATTTTCATTTTTTGAATAACCAATAAATTAAGTCAAGCTGATAAGCTTATTTTAAATAATGAGTAATTTGATGGAAAAAAAATCAATAAATTTACTATTTTTTTTAGGTTTCACAGAAGATGTAAAAAAAGTAAATGCAGCTTTAGTATGGAGGTATGAGAAATATACTTTTTATAATTTTGTTTAATCATACAACTTTATTATTTTTAGTTACAACGGAAAGACTTATTTTTTCGCAAATAACAAATATTGGAGATTTAGTGAAGAAGAAGAAAAAACAGAAATTGATTATCCCCGTGATATGTCAGTATGGAAAGGTAAGAAATTATTAATTCATCAATTTTATTGAAAAACCGACTAATCTTTTTTCGAATTATTTTATAATTTTACGTTCGTTTTTTGAATGACGAAAAACAAAGGTATTCCAAGTGATTTAGATACTGCATTCACTTGGAAAGCTGACGGATTTACGTATTTTACCAAAGGAAACAAATATTACAAGTTCAAAAATTCAAAAATGAAGTCTGAAAAACCAACATTGATTGCTAAAAATTGGTTTAGTCATTATTGTAAATGAATTTTAAATGAATAAATATATTTCAATGTAATTTAAAAATAATAAGAAAAATAATTAGTTCGGTTAAATAAAATATGACGTTTCAAGAGAACCATAATTTTAGAATTTAATCGTTCGACTAAGACGAAAACACATTTTAATTAATTGTTTCGATATAACTTATTTACATAGCTTAAAAATCAAAGTAACAAATGTAGAATGATGTCACATGATTGATGATACATGCAAATGCCATCAGCGGACTTTAAATACTATTTAGAACAATATACACAATATCCGCTTGAAATGAGGTAAAGGGCCCAACTGCCATTGAATGATTATTCGAATGATGCTCTAGAGCTTTATATTAATTTTGTTTTGTGACAAGTAGATAGATAAGTTAGTGTGTATATAAAAATTTACGTAATTTTAATGCTAATGAGCGTGAATGATCTAATTTACAATAAAAATTTTCTATTAGAAAACAAGCCAAAAATGATCTTTCTTGATTCTATAATCTGTGAAATATATAAATTTTAAATTAAACAAAAATATTATATATATTCAAAAAAAAAAAACTGAATTTGTTATAAATTTGCATGAAAATTAAGCGAATCACACTTCGAAGATGAAAGAGCTAATAAAAAAATTCAGAGATTTTGACATATAAAAATAAGAAATAATAATTGAAACATTTAGGTATCAAAAAAAATGACGATTGCACATCAATGATGTTGCATTTTATAATTAAATTAATTAATTTAATATCAAGATTTTTTTTTGTCATCATCGTCTTTTAAACCAGTTATTAATTTGGCCTGCTCTCTTTCCATCTGCTTTAGAAAATCAAGCTGAATCGATGCCTTTTGAATCAAAATTTCATCTTCAGTTAGAGAGTTTGTATCTTTTAATCTGAAAGCTGATGCAGTATCAAAATTATTAACTTCAATTATTGTGTTCTGAATATCTTCTCCATCACTTACATCCATTGATTCATCGTCTTGTTGTTCTTCTATTTGATTATCATTAGATTTAATAATTTCTTCTGTTTCGTTGCCCAAATCACCATAATTCTTTACGATGGGATCATCAAGTAAGTCTAAATTGAAAATTAATTTAAAAAATTAATGAAATTATAGTTAAAAAAACCTAAAATAGCACCAACCTGATTTTGTCAAATCTTCTACGTTTTTGAATTTTTCAAGCACTTTCTTCAAACTTTCTGGTAGTTCAAAATGATCTAGAATGAAATTTGATTTGCTATTTGATTCACCTGTTTTTACTTTATCCATACTTGAAAAATCACCATCCAAACCGGGTATCACATTTGAATCGAAATAGTTTCCACTTGAACCGGTTGCTTGATTAAAAGCGGACTCGGCAGCCTTACGTTGTATTTCAAGTTGTTTTTCAAAATCTTCAACCTTACGCTTCAATTCATCCCACAATTGTTGTTTTTCCTCATTTGATGACATCATTCCTATTTCATTGATAATTACTTTAGTCAAATTCTTCTCACAAATTTTAGTATTCTTGGACAAGCGTTCAAGTAAATTAGCAAGATTTTTAGTTGGCGTACATTTGATTTTATCAATTGATTTTTTATCATTCGCTTTATTTATCTCATCGTTATGCTCGACTTTTGATTTCTTTTTTGTCGGTTGATAATCAAGAGCGTGAGATTCGGGATCATATGGTTCATCAATATGACTATCATTTTTTCTTGGGGGTGTATATGAAACATCATCTGTCGAATTACTATTACTATTTTCTTCTTGAGTAGGTCGTTTATTATTACAAGTCATTGGTGGAGTATATGATCGCTGATTTTTTGGTGGTGTGTGATGTGATGTTTGATAATGATACGCTTGACAGTCGCTAGAAGTTGAAGTACTTGCTGTGGAGGAATTTGTCTTGATGAAGTTATTGTCTGGTGAGTAATGCATTGATTTATCATATTCTTTCGAATGATGATCTTTCGAATGTGATCTTCGAACAAGAAGACCAAGCAAATAATTTGGGCGATGATTCTTTTCTTCTAAATCAATTCCATCTGAGGGTATCATTGATTGATCCAATTCTTGATCTTTAGCTAAAGGAAATAAATAGAAATCTTTGATCATTTTGCCTGAATTACCAATCACACCAAATCGACTTCGTTTATGTAGATAATTAAAAAATGATTCGTAACCGACTTTTTCATCATCATTAGCAGGAATAAATTTCAGTATTGTGATTTCATTGCGAGATGAACTTTTAATCTTTTTCAAATAATAATAAACCTGTTCTGGCGCTATTCGACCACACACTTGAACATTATCGATGATATCCTAAACCAATTAAAAATATAGATTAGCAATCGAGATAGGAAAAATTAATTTAATTATTTACTCACTTGTGATTCATATACTCCACTAATTTTGTAAGCAAATGCAATAAATTTTGAAACATCTTGCATTATAACATAACCATTCCAACATGAATGAATTGCTTTTGTTTGTTTGCTCGAATTCTCAGAGTCAGTATGTTTGAACGATGAATTTGAAGAATTAGAATCATTTGCTCGTTCATTTACCAATTGTGATCTAGATTCAAGTAGTTGCCTTTCAAATGTTGAAATTGGTTTCGGTTTATGTGTGAGCGATAGATCTTCTTTGGCTTGATTATTACAAATTTTACAATGTAAATCGAATAAATGAATACCATGTTCTTCAGTTGTATCTTTAAACAAAAGATCCAATGGATTTGTACTTGCCTTTTCCTTTGCTGAAACTATTTTTGCAGCAGTTGTGCTTGTTACATTGAATTGTTTATTTGTGGATGTAATTGAAATTTTATAATCCTCTTTAGTTATTGTTGACTCCGATTTTTTAGGTTCATCAAATCTTGGTAATTCAACTATAGTCTCAATCACTTCTTCACCTTTATGTGTTTTCTTGACCACCATTTGATGAGCTTGTTGTTCAGCGTCTTTTTTAATCATTTCAATTGAATGCCGATTTTCACGCTCTCTCCATTTAGCCAATTCGGGACTAGCTAACTCTTCGGAACTCATTTGTACCAACTTATCTGGTTGCAATTTGTTAGTAAGCACCTTTTTGAAAAGACCTTCGTTCTTTGTATCATTTAGATTGAACAACAAACTTCTAAATCTAGTTTTGTACTTAGAATTTACAACATCTTTATTGAAATGTTTGAATAGTTCTAATTCAATTGTTGATGCGATTCGCTTTACATCGTTTCTCTCCATTTCCAAATCTTTACAATTTTCAAGACGTCCATACAATGCTTTTTTTAATTGCTTTCTCACATTAGATCTTACAGTTTCGCTTTCACTCATTTTTGGTTTATTTTTGTTAGTTGCTGCTTCCTTGGATGAATCTTTTATTGATGGACTTTGTACATTCGATAATGAAGATTGAGTTGATGATGAACGTTTAATTAATTTTTTTGTTTTTTGTATGATAACCGGTTCTGCTGGTTTAAATAAATCGCGAATAAATGGATCAAAATTAGCTTGTGAAATTTTTTTCTTCTTACTCATTTTATCATTATCAACTTTATTAATGCTAATTACTTGTTTTGCAATTTGATCGCTTTTAACCGAGTTTTGATTAGAATCAGCAGAAGGTGATGACCTATCAACAAATAATGGAGATTTTCTATCTAAATTCTTAGAAGTTGGATATTTAGATTGTGACTCATTAAATTCTTTTTTTTTCTTCACCTCTTTTGAATGTTCTATCAATTTTATTAATCTCTTTTTTTCATCTTCTGTATGCAATTTAGTTTGTTTAGTTTCAATTTTACTTTCAGGAAGTCGCTTTAATTTTTTATCCGATAAATCGTCTAATGATAATCTTCGTTTTTTGAATTCATCTTTGGATTGATCACTTTCTGAATATTTACGTTTTTTTGATTCATTTAATTCAAACGATTTATTTTTCTTTATTTCACTTATTGATCGCTGTTTACCTAATGGAATAAGTTGAGAATTTTGTTTAATCTTCTCTTTGATTGACAATGATTTTCGATCTGGTATTAATTTACGATCGTTTTGTTGCTCTTCTCGACAACCAGCGCAAAACCATTTTTTATCAAGCTTTTCATATTTAGAACCTTGTGATTGTGTAATACCTACACAAGAGCCATGAAACCTAGATTAAATAAATTTAATACATATTAAAAAACGACAAAGTAAAATAATTATTTCGTTTTTTTTACAATAACTTAACTTACCATTCTTTGCATTGATCACATTGTATCATAAACTTATTACCATGTGGTTTCCTGCAAACGCACCACAATTTGTCTGGATCATCGTCACTATTCCAATCAGCATCATCTTCGTCTAATTCTTCATCGCTACTAGATGTTTCCTCTGCATCTTTTATTGTTTGTTTAACAAACGATAATTTACGTTTATCACTCGAATCATCATTCTTTGGCAGATTTTTTTTCTTCTGACCAGGCGTCACAATTTTGTATTGAGGTTTTTTCAAAATTTGTTTCTCTGATTTCTCTATTGTTTCATTTTTTGATTGCTCAGGTTGATTGCTTGGTACTTGAACTTTTTCGACACTTTTTTCAAATATTTCATCAATCACTTTTGTTTGCTCTTCAATCTCTTTTTCTATCACTTGATCACCCGATAAAATTTCACTTTCCATAGTCTTTTTGTCATTAGATTTTTCAAGTTCATTTTCAATTTCATTCTCTTTCATTTTTTTTTCTTGATTCGATATATTTTGATTTATAGGTTCTTCATTATTCTTATTTTCACTTTGATTTTCTTCACTCTTGTAATTTTTAATTTCTTGATCATCAATGATTTTGCTATTTTCTGAAGCCATTTGGTTATTTTCTGTTTCTGGTAGGCTACTTGCAATTTCTGTGGATTTAACCTCACCTTCTTTTTCAATCAGTGGTTCCTGTTTTTCTTCAAATGCTTCGTCAATCGATGAGACTTCACTTATTGTTTTTGAAAAATCGACCTTAACTTGTTGCGATGATAATTCGTCCAAAATTGGTTGAGTATCCTCAAATTTATGTTGAATTTTACCTTCTTCGAGTTTGTGCTCAGTTACGCTTTGTTCAGATTTGTCAACTTCAAAAGTTACTTCAGCTGTCACTTGTGTTGGTTCAATATTTACATATTTCACATGTTCATCAAGAACAACAGGTTTTAATTCGTCTGATTTAGTGATTGTTGCTTTCACTGATTTTTTTGATGATTTAGGTGTTGAGGAATTAGTGGTTTGCAAGTTTGAATTTCGATTATGAAAACCAGTGACATCATAATCTTTATCATTCAATCGATTAGGTAATTTACGTTGTCGTTGTGGCCTTGTTAATTGTTGTACTATTATCTCTTTTTCACGATTAGGTGTTTTATTTTTTTTGCCAGTAGTTTTAAGCTCATTATTTAAATTAATTGATTGATTAGTTTCAAGATGCTGTGTCGAATGATGTTCCTGTAAATTTTGATCATTTGCTGCGCTTGATTGTGAAACATTATTAGTCTGTTGATTGGAAGCAGATTGTGTATCTTCAGCCGATTTGGTTTCTTTGGCAATCGTTTGTTTATGTTTATCATTCGTTTTTTCAGATTTGTTTTTTTGACGATTCGATCTTCTTGTAGGTTGCATAGTCGTCTCAGTATTTTCTAGTAAATGAATATTGGTTGAAGTGTTCGATTCGTTCATAGTGGATTGGTTCAATTGTTCTGGAGCAAAGAAAGAAGGTATATTTAGAATTTTATTGGAATCAGTACCAATTTCTTGATTGTCAATTTGATCTTTGCTTATTTCACTTGAATGTTGATCTGATTCAATAATCAAATAACGCTCATCAAATATCGAATTATCTTTAGTTAGACTGTTTAGTTCGCTATTCGGATAATCACTATGACTTAATTTATTCAAATCAAAATCACTTGGATTATCTAAATTACTAGGATCAATATTTGGTTGATTGTCGATCAATTTGCCGTTTTGATTGAAGTTTTGAACTGACAAATTATTCAAATTAAAGTCACAAAACGTATTGACAAGGCCACTTAGACCAGTACCTGTCCTGTCAATTAGTTGTGTTGATTGATCGAATTCACTTAAATAGTTTTCCGAATCAATGCCTTCTAAATTATTCGTCTCGCTCAATAGTTTGTTTAACGAATCACAAAGTACATCAGTCTCCTCTGAATTGATTAACGACAAATCTGTTGACAATTCGAACAAAGACTCTCTTTTATTCTCCATCAGATGTCCACTAAATCATGAATCATTTGAACGATTCATTACCAACTTACAAAATTTGAATAAAAACACTAAAAAAACATCCGGTGAATATTTTAAGTTAAATTTTGACTAAAATAATAAATCGCAGATTGAAAAAATGATTTATTGTCTGACGAATAATAAATTAGATCACATAATTCTGATTGGCTTAATAATGTCTTGTATAAATGACTTAAGATATGATATAGATTCTCAACTTTTTTTTTTCACTTAATGAATTTCGTTGAGTAGACCTTTTGGTCGCAAAGGGGAGAAAATAAAGAGTAATTTTCACAATTCATATAAAAATTTTGGTTTTTAAATTCTTTAATTAAGTTTGATAGCAAAGACAAGGTTTTGAATTTGACAAAGTTAAGCTAATAGTAATGTACGACTTGTATTTTTGATCTCTTAATTATCAAACGAGTAATTTACCCCAGAGATATGCTCTTGGTAATTTTAATCCACATTTAAGATGAATACGCAAAGAGAAGAGTTGAATTTCAGAAAAATTTCAGCATTATTTTTTTGCATTCGAAAAATTAACTTACCAATTAGAAGACTAAAAACACATTTTAAAGAAAAAAGCACACACTTCTATCACACCATTTGTCTCTTTTTTTGCCTTTTATTTTTAAATTTGCCTTTAATCGAAAAAAAAACCAACGATTTACAAAAAAAAAAATTGAATGAAAAAATGATCCACTCTGTTAGCTAATCGTAGAATTAAAAATTAGTAAATTCGAATAAATAAGTAATTAACGAGATATTTTAGTAATTTAGATCAATAATTGAATTTACAAAATTAAAATAAAAATTATTTTCTATTTTTGACTCAAGAAAACCCACCGCTCTTGTGAAAAAAAAACACATTTTTGTTTGGCAAAAAAATCGCATTTTGTTCATTATACTATATAATTTTTTCTAAATATATGTCTATATAATAAAACACACTAGTGCAATCTATCGTCTCTTATTATGTAAAAATACAATATATATTTATCTGATTGCAAATAAAATTTTTTCAATAATTAGGAATAATCTTTAAATGATGTATTGCTCAAAAGATACAAATCTTAAAAATTCTTATGGATATTTTTCGAAATTTTTTGAAATTTTTGTACTAATTATATTTTGAATGTATAATTAATAATAAAAATGTCTGTTATAATTATTTTACTATATCAATTATCGAATCGTTAACAAAATACGGATAATTTAAATTATTTATGCTGGCAAATTGAAATGAGAAATATTTTTTATGCATTGCTAGTTTAATTGATTTTTACTTTTCTTTGTTACGTCGAAATAATTTTTGATAATTAAAAACTCCAAAAAAATTTTTTTTTAGTTTGATGGAAAAAAAATAGATTCATTCGAATTTTTTCACATTTTTTATGTATATAAATAAAGCTAGCACTATAATCTTAAACTCAATATTTGACTATTTAGTTTATTTTTGTGACTTCAAAAATTGAAGAATTTGATCAATAATTTGATGTTGTAATAAAAAATTTTAACCATCGATTTTATAGTTAACCTTATAATTTTAAATTTTTGTAACTAGCCACTATATATTTGAGAAAATCCAAATAATTCGTATCATATATTATTTAATAAAAATAACAATAGACCAAGTGTAAACATTCATTAAATATTATTTGATGCATAGAGATTTAAAAGTGAAAATTTTTAAAAGTAAAATGCCGCCAATCACTATTCTTACTAATAATATTTTATAAAAGCTATTCAAACAGAGCACATACAATTCTATATAATAATAATAGTGTTTACTTTTTAGTTGCAATACAGTAAAGTTGTTTTGAACAAAATCTGTGGCAAAGATGTAGATTGAATTGATTTTGAATTAAAAAGAAAACATGGAACGATAAGGGAATACTATTGAAATGATTCAATTTAAAATATACTACGTTTCAATTTTAAATAAAAATTGATCTCCATATTATCGGTTGAGTTCTTTCTAAAATAACCAAAGAAATGTTCTTATATAATCTTTAGTACAATTATCAACTCTTTATAAATTACGAATTTTCTGAAAATGAGAGAAAAAAATAATTTTTTATTATTAATTTTAATTCAATAAATTTCCAAAATGAATTTACATCAATTACTTCAAGATTTTAATCCAAGGTTTGTGGAAATTTTTATAAAGAAATTTTTTTCAATTTAATTATGCATTTAATAGTGATCTTATTGACTAATTGTCTTTTTTTCTTAGTAAATTCGTTGTGTATAATTGTTTACTTGTCTTCACAATGTTATTTGCTTTGCGATTGGACGAAACGATCAAAGTTAGCTATTGGTTTGTCTTTTTACCTTTGTTCATATGGAAAATTTTAGTTATTTCTGGAGCATTAATTGGTACCTATATTTGGTTAACGAATCCATCTTTTAGACTTACCGATGCATCTTATATACATTTCAAATCCATGCTAATTAGCCTATCTATTCAATTGTTATTGTTTATGTTTGAATTTCTGAGTTGTGATAAGCTTGAATCCGGTAAACAGTTTACAAATTGTTGGGTTTTCGCAATAAAGTGAATTATTTTTTTCAATTTGTTTTTTTTTTTTCTCTTTTAGGACGACATTTATGGATTTTATGCTTTATACCGTTAATTTTCATCTCACTTTTGTCTATCGCTATTTGTTTTTGGGCTATGCGAAATGATCGTAGTTTTGAGCTTGAATTATTCTGTTCTGTCAATATTATTCAATTTATGTTCATTGCCCTACGACTCGACGGATTCATCAATTGGAGGTTTAATATTTTCGAATTTTTCATCAAATTTATTTTTCTCATTTATCTAATTATCTTTTTCTTAAAAAGTTGGGTGGCTGTATTTATACCCTTATGGATAATTATGTGTTTATCAATCATTGGATGTCTTTATGCACTAATATTTTTTTTAATACTTCAGAGAAGTTCAGAGGTTAGGGTAATTAATTTTAAACTTCTCTTTGTTGTTGAATTATTAGTAATCACTTTATTTTATTACTAGGTCGAACAGAAAAAGGCAAGTTTGCACACTGCGATTTCGTATTCACTTGTCGTCGTACCTTTTTTGATTTTTCTCTTTTTACTGGCGAACAAACTTGATTCGAACAATCTTATATCGCATTCAATTATTCAATTGAGTTTCGTTTCAAGTTCGTCTTCTTTATATAGTTTTCAACAAATGTCTTATTTCAGTGTTTGTACTCCACTCTACTTTGTATTTATAATATTAATATGTTTGTCGTTTGGAAATAGCAAAAGTAATTCATGGTGGTTTGGTTTGAGGAAAGATTTTGGAATTTTTTTGCTATCTACCTTTCCATGTTTGAGTTTATACGCAAATATATCTTACAAACAAAATCAAACTAATTCGATAGCCGGATCATCAGCACAATTAGAAAATAATATTCAACAACAAGCATATGTTTTCAAATGTAAAAATCAACCAAAGACTAATGTACCCGTGGTACCGCCTCCGCCATCACTTGATCAGCCTGATTGATTAAAAAATTATAATTTACAGTCATTATCAAAGGGGCTAAAAAAATTTTTTAATTAGAAGTACTTATCAAAAAATAATTAAATTTCTATAAGGAGATTTTTTTTATTCATTGCTAGAATTTTATTATCGAGAATTCTTAATAAATAATTAATGTTCACTTTGAGTATTTGATTTTAAATAGTCTAATCTTGTTTTTTAGTTATCAAATTTTGCACATGTATGCATTCATTAATATCATTTTTCATCGGATTTTTTTTCCAAATCGCTTTTTCGGTTATAAAGTCGATTCTTTTAATTTTGCTTCAAATCATTTTGTAAAAGTTTCCCTATCATATATGTCTTTTCGCCAACAATTAATTTCTTCTCTTAATATTCTAATATTCAAATTTTAATTTTTATCAATAAAAATCAATTACCTTAAAATTTATTTCAATCTTTCTTGTATATTTTCTAATTAATTTAGAATAAACTGAATTTATCATAATTGATAAATTTTCTTATTTCGATGATATGCATTTCAAATCCATAGGAAAAAAAGATAATAATTTTAAGTTAAATAAACTGAAAATTTATTTTCAAAAATAACTAGATTTTATTTATTAGACACATTTCAACTTTAATCACATTATTTTTTTGTTTCCTCATTTTATATTCATTATTCGTGTGATTTGAGAGAATATTATCTGTTTTAATCTAATAATTTTCTTCACGATTCAATATTACCCGCCAGTGAATAAATTTTCTGTTCTAATTATGAATACGTCTATTATCACGTAAATTTGATATTAGGTTACAATTTAAAATTTTATATTTTGTGATTTGAAATATAAAATTTAATCTTCATTTATTTCAATTATCACCACATTTTTTCTACAATAAATAATTTTTAGGAATCTTCTTTCTTTCAATCACTTCATGTAAAGTTTCCAAATAAACGAAAATTTATTTTGATCTTTATTGTTTTATTTGCCATTTAATCTAACCTTTGATTGATTTTAAATTATTTACATTACATGTACAGAAAAAATGAGATTTTTTAATTGCTCAAGATTTTTATCTACATTCATTAAATTCAATCAATCATTTAGATATTCAAGGTAAGATTTATCAGCCAACTGATTTGTTTAAGTAACGAATTTCCTATTATCAGAATTCTATGGCAAAGTTCATCGTTATTAAATTGATTTCTTGAACTATTTTATTTTCTTTGAATATTTTGAACATAGCTTTATAAAAATTTCTTAAGATAATTTTCGATTAACAATAAAATTTGCTATTTATAAAATAGAATTCGATATAAATTGCAATGGTCTATCAAAATTTTACGCAACATCTTTGCAGATCGAAAACTTCTTAGGACTTTTGATTGTTTATGTATTCAAGAATAAGGCGAATCTTGATTAATTTTTAAATTTTTTATCGTTTCCTTTTGTTTTTGAATAGATAAATATTCTATTATGTTTTCATGTTTTTTAAATATCTAGTAATACTTTCAAAGCTATGTGCTGAAAAATAAATGTTCTTAAGATTTTTTAATAAAACATTTGATTTCTAGTGTTTATGTTATGAAGCCATATTCATTTGCATATGGGAAAAGCAGTCTTCAAATTGATTATAATACCATTGGTTCAAGTCTTGAGCAACAAGCAGAATCAGGTAAAAATCATTTTTCATTTCAAATTAAAAAATTTTGATTAGAACCATTCTTGAAATTTATTTTTTAATAAACGAAGGAAAACAATATGTTATTCAAATTATATTAAATAATTTGAATTTTTCCTTTCATTTAATATTTAAATTTGATAAATTTTTTAATAAATTTATTTGTAATTTTTTATCATAACTAATTTATACTCATTTAACTTGCATCTATTATTTTATATTATATGCTTCAAAAATAAAATGTTTCAAAGTACCGAACAAGCAAGCCGTTTGCAGTGAACATGAAAAAATTTACAAAACATACGCTCAATTAAACGAAGATGTGAATAAAGTTGCTTACTCACTGACCAATGTATTTGGACTTAATAAAGGCGATGTAATCGCTCTATGGTCGGCAAATTCGTATAATTATATTCTAATCCTTTATGCAGGTACTATAAATTATACTCTGTAATAAATACTAAAATGATAATCATACCATTTAGCTATTTTGTTATCAAATTAAAATTAAATCATAAAAAATTAATATATGACATCATGTGGTCAATAATTCAACAGAAATTTACTTGACCCTAAATGAACCATGAATAATTTATTGTATTTTTTATCTTTATTAAGCTGCCAAACTTGGATTAATCGTCAATACACTTAATCCAGTTTATAAAAGTTCTGAACTTGAGTTTGCACTTGTTAAAGGAAAAGCCAAATTACTATTCTTGCCTGGTATTTAAAGTTTTATCCTGATAATTTTTCACTTTTTTAATATATTTACTTATTATTGCTTATTATTTTGATTATAATTATTAAAATTTTCATTCTAACAATTTAAAATTCAATTTTTAAATTTACAGGTGAAGAATCTGAACAGAAAATTATAAATGATTTTTGGGCAATTCTAAGAAGTATTAATCTTGAAGCGACAAATCTTCAATCTGTTATCAGTTTAGATACTAAAATACTTAAACCATTGAGTAAAAATGAAATTAAATTGACTGATTTAAATAGTTTGTTAAATAATTCAGGTAAAGAAAATAAATTTACAAATGTCAACTCAGATGATGCTGCTATCATTATGTTTACAAGGTAAAGTTATTTCGTTTTTATGATTCTCCAGATTATTTTGATACAAATAAAAAAAATATTTACATTATTTTTTTAAAGTGGGACAACAGGTAATATACTTTATTTTAATCAAATTTGATAATGCGACTTAATATTTACGATTCTAATTTAAGGTCAGCCAAAGGGCGCACTCTTATCACATAGCAACCTCATTAATAATGCATATTTAAGTGGAAATAGACTGGGTTTAATTGAGAATTTAGAAAAAAATAATGCTTGCATACCAGGTAACCAAATATTTTTTTTTGTCAAAATACCTAAAATTTTAAATTGTAAATTTATCTTTTATTTTTATTTGAAGTTCCTTTGTTTCATATTTTTGGTATGGTTTATGGTAGTGTTATGATGGGCAAACTTGGTTTGCCAATTACTCTGACCAATTACAAATATAATGTAAAGCATTTAGTTGACACAATTAATCAACATAAATGTACCCATGCTATGATCGTACCGACAATGACAATTGATATATTGAATTATCTTAAGGAAACTAAAATTCGAATGCCATCATTACATACAATTATCACAGGTAGTGCGCCAACACCTACCCACATAGCTCGTCAATTTATCAAATGCGTACCAAATGTCAAAAGATTTTTTATTCGGTAAGTTTACAAATTTATTATAGTTTTAAAGTTTGTTGTTTTGATAATTATTCAATTATTTGTTTCATTGAATTTTTTTAATAGATATGGATCTACAGAAACAGGTAATTCGATACTGAATGAAAATAATTAACACCATTTGGCGGACACATTTTTTTTCATCTATAGGTGGTTGCATGACCATGCCACACCCTGATGATATGCCCGATTCAACAATTGATAACGTTGGAAAGCCACTTGATTTTGTACAAATAAAAATTGTAAACCCAAAGACAAAACTTGTAGTCGAATTAGGTATTTATAAAATTGAATTTATTATCATATCTAATTATTAATTTTTTACTATTATATCGTTTTAATGGTTATTTCAGGAAAACAAGGTGAATTATGGTGCAAAGGTCATAATGTCATGCTTGGTTACTGGAATAATGAAAAAAAAACAAAAGAAGAGATTGAAAATAATTGGTTCAAAACAGGGTAAGTGAAATATTTTTTTTCTTAATTTATAGATTATTTAAATGTTTTGAAAATAGTGATATGGCCACAATGAGTGAAGAGGGTAAAATAAGATTAGTTGGTCGAATAAAAGAAATGATTATAAAAGGTGGAGAAAATATTTATCCTAAGGAAATAGAAGAAATTTTATTTACTCATCCATCAATAATCTCTGCGGCGGTAATTCACATTTTTTTCTCACCAACTTTCACCTAAAACTACCAAAATCACTTAAAATCAATATTCGAAAAATCGCAATTTATTTTTTCTAAAAATAGGTGTTTGGTTTACCACATGTGAGATACGGAGAAACAGTTGCTTGTTGGATAAAATTACGTGATCCAAACTTTAAATTGACTGAACAAGAAATTAAAGATTTTTGTAAAGATAAGGTCAGTATTTTCGATTTTATGAATTCAGAGTGTTTCCAAAAATACACCTTTAATAAATGATGATTAACTTGCCTAAAAATTATTTTGTAAACTTTACATTTCAGATTAAATATTATTTGATAACTAAAAATAAATATATTTAGTGATCATTGATTTAAAATTGGAAACAAAAATTAACAAATAGTAATTTTTTAGATTTACGCTAATAAATTGATTGTCTTTTTAGATATCATATTTCAAGGTGCCCGAAATAATAATATTTGAAGATGAATTTCCTACTACTTCCAGCGGTAAAGTGCAAAAATTTCGTATGAAAGAAATTACTTGTCAGAAGTTGGGTATTCCATTA
>BLXL01010396.1:0-21997 GCA_023170135.1 Acarapis woodi
TAAAGTTTTTTTTCAAATTTTTTCAAGTCGATTGAGATTACTTTAAGCATTAAAAATGTGAAAATTTGATAAATAAATTTGTTGGAATTCGCGGTAATTTTTTTGAGTTAGTGCTGTGCAATTTTTATTTAATACTTTGAACTTTGAGTGAAGGTTTTTTTTAGCAATAGCTCTACTTTGACTTGTCATTAACTAAAAAAATATTAAATTGTATAAGAAATGTATATTTTACACAAATGTGAAAATTATATTTTCACAAGGTAACTTTTATTTCAATAGCTGGGCTGTCGGATTTTATTTTTAGGTTTTTCATTTCAAAGAATATTTATTCCTTGAATGAATCTAAAACATTGTTCATGTACATTATTTTTGAAAAAAAAAATATTCCTAGTAATAACTCATTAAAAAATAAAAAATTGAATTTGTTAAAATTTAAGTCAAAACTGAAAATGTGCTTAGCCTATTTATCTTTCGTGATAATAAAGTAGTTGTAAATCTTGAAATACTAGCATTTAATTAAGTATTTTTCTTGTAAAATGACCAGCGAAATTCAAGAAACATTTATGATTTTTTATACATTATGACCTTTGCTTTCATAAAAAACTTAATATCTTCTTTTGATATTTTCTTTCAAGGTAAAATCGTCTGAAAATCTGTTTGAAGAATTTTTCAAAATATTTTGATTAGATAAATGCTTTTAAGTATCAATTATATAACTCATCTGGTGGCCAGTATATCCACCTTAAGAATTGCAAAGTAAAAATTTGTAGCTTATGATTTTGAAATCATCTAAAATAATTTGATAAATTCAATTTAGAAATGAAAAAGGATTAGAAATTTTTTAATCATTTAAAATATTTTTTCTTAATATGTTAAATTATGAATCGATTAAATCGTTCAAATATTTGCAATTCATTCAAATCTCAATTACTTCAAATTGAAACTCAGAAAATTTTTTATCTTTAATTTTTTTTTTATTTCGTTCAAAATTTACATTTTTTTAGTATACACTGTTAATATCTGAAAATTCCTGTTAGAATCTAATTCCAGAAATTTAAGCTTTTACCAGATTAATAAATTTTTATTATCAATATGTATTTAAGCGATTAATTTTACAAAATGTACAATTTTTTATCATTTTTGTCAAAAAACTAAATAATTCGAAAATCTTAATAACAGTAATAGGATCTTTGATTTTATTTCGATTTATTAGTTTTTGTTTTTTATTTAATCGATTGTTTTTTTTATAGAAAATTTTTGTTTATTTAGATCAAGAATTCATTGATATTTAAAATCGATTGTGTGTCATTTAAAAGTTTTTTTTGAATTATGTATCAATTTATATTTTTTTTCTTTCATTTGATTGTATTGAAAAATAATATATAAATAAATTAATTTTTTGCTTTGTTCGCCTTAATAATTCAGAATTGTCTTAAAAAATTACGGAATTTTTTCAAGGTTCGTTACAATCAATCCATTTTTATTTTTAATTGACATAAAATATATATTTGTGTTGTTGAGGCTTGCTTTTCCTCAAGTACTGATCATTTGATGATGATTTGGTTTCCAATTTAAGATATTAAATAATTAATGCAAATAAAATTTAAAAAAAAAATTTCACCATGGTCAATGTAAATGAATTTATTTACGTAATAAATTTTTTACAGTTTCATTTTTACTATTGTACTAAATTAATTTAATGCAATTTACAACGGAATATAGTTACATTTTTTTCTACTAATTTTTTTGAGTAATTTGATTATAATGTAAAATAGATTAAATGATACTGAAATTGATATCTTTATCTTCAATTCAATAAATGAATGCTAAAATTTTAAAATTTTAACATTCAATGTGAAACGAAAATAAGAAAATTTATAATTGTGGTCTTGTAAGTCTTACATCGAACGACTGTGCAAATGAATTCAAATATTTTGTTTTTGTTTTTTTTTTCTAATAAAGATATAAATTTGTTATTACATTTAGTGTCGAATAATTTAAATTATTCGACTCTCAAAATAATATAAATTTAGTAAATCTAATTTGCTATGTGATCAGTATTTTAGGCATTTAAAACTGATTTCTCTGATTTTTCGTATTTAAAAAACATTTAAAAAATTATTGAATAATATACAAATAAATATTTAGTTTTTTATTTAAATTAATTCAGTTAAAAATACTTGACAGTGATAACGGGAAATCAAAACACTGAATTTATATTGCTAGGAGATAATTTTGTGCAATTAATCAAAACTTTTTCTACATTTTTTGTAAACTTCAGCAAATATATTTATGTAAAAAAAAAACAAATTGGTTTTTTTTTTTATTCTAATATAATTCAAATTAGAAATTTCATAGTAAACTTGAAGTAAAAAAATATAAATAATCTCTTTCTTTCAATTAAATTCATCAAATCATAAGTTAATTCAATGAAAGAAAAAATAATTTCTGAATTCAGACGATTTGTGACTAATATTTTGAATTAATTAGCGCAATTTAGATAAATGAATTAATAATGTATATTATTTCTAAATGCTTCGAAGGGATTATCTTTTTTGTCAAAAGTATTTAGTACTCACCTGTTGATATTAAATAACAACATATTCTTAAAAAATAAGGTATGAAAATCTTGATCTCATTCAACAAATTAAAATTAGGTAAAACTTTCAAAAGAAAAAAAGTAATTATAGTCACATAATTTTAATACTTAAAATTTATACACAAAAAAATAAAAAGAAAAGAAATATAAGAAGACAAATTTTATCAAATATGTCATGATTTATGATTTGCATATGACAGATAAATTTAGATTGAAACTTGAATAAAACATTATATATATCGGTTGGTTTGAGGTGCTTAAAAAAACTTGATAAAAATTATATTAATTGCATTGATCAATTACACTATTTAATTAGGCTAAAAAGATTAATTTTGCGCGGTTTTTTTTTCTTTATTCGGTATTGTTTAAAATTGGATATCAAAAAATAAATTTTTCTAAAATCATGATAATCTAAATTAGAAAATATTCTACAAATAATTAGAAATTGAAAAATTTTAAAATTTAGGTTTTTTGAAATTTGTTGCTAAATATACACACGAGTATAAATTATTTTAAATTTTATAAAATTTGTTCCTCTTTTCATAAAAAAAATAAAAAAAATCTGACATATAATAAATAATTATTTATATAAAACTGTATATTTTCATTTATTGATTAAATTTAGGTCAATAATGAGAGTTAGATGATAACCTGGACATGAAATTTTTATTTCATTTTTTTTAGTTTTAAATTAATAAAAGTGATTTGATGAATTTTGTATTAAAAAGACTCAAAATCAGGAATCCAAAAAAATTTTTTATTTGATTAGAAATAAAATCATCTATTTTATTATTTATTAATTATTTACTTGGAAAATATAGATAAAAAAGATCTCAATATTTTTAATTTTGAAAATTTTAAGTTTCTTGATTTTTATACAATAAAATCATTTTAAACGCTTAATTTTCAACTTTTTTTTATTCGAAAATCAAACTTGACAGTATAAGTGTCAAATTTTTTTTTCATTTTGAACATATTAGATATAATGATATATATACGAGCAATTTTGAACAACAATTCTTAGATTAAGTCGTTTGCTTGTAATGGTACCATGTTATAGAAAAATTTATGGTAAATAATCTATCATCTTATTTAATTGAATGAAAAAAACAGTTTTACAATAGTATAGTTCTTTATTCGAATTTTTTCCATGAATCTATCTTACAAAGTTATTTAATAGATGGATTTAAATGTAATCCAAAAATTAGTTAGATTTATGAGCAGATTTATATTGTATTTGAAATTTTAGACTAAAATTTCGCTGATTTATTGCTTTTTTCAAAATTGTTTAACTTTTTAAATTTCTGAAAAAATTTTCAGGTATTTTGCAAGCAAAAGTAAAAAAAATTAATCTTTTTTTAGTGAATAGCTATTTTTCAATTATTAATTATAAAAATGCAAAATTTTTTTTAGAGAGGACAAGAGTTTTTCAAAAAAAAAACAAACTTTCAATTTTTGCTAAGAAACAATATTTAAATTTTTTTTCAATTATATGTTTAGTGCATAAAAAAATATGTCTCGATAGAGATAATCAGCAGCAAGACTTTAAATTCTAGAATTTAATATGAGTTTTCATAAATCATTGAATAAATTGAAGCAATTCTCAGTTTTTATGACAAATAAAGCTTTGGAAATTTAAAACGTTTGGAAAATATAAAATGACAAAATTTAATCAGGGAAAAATGAAACAATGTTTGAATACTAGACAATATTAAAAAGATTACAAGTGTTTTTCGAGCGTAGTCTGGTATTATTTATATTATATATAAATGAATTACTTATTGAATGTCATTTTTTTTATTTACCCTTGCTAGAACTTAGAAGTTTGCAATTAAAAAAATCTCAAGGGTTGGTAAGATAATCATCATTGAATGTTAATTGAATTTTCTGTTTGATTTTCACACTAAGCACACTAATTTATATTCACTGTTTTTGCTTTTTAAAATTTTAAAATAATTTACATTTTCTGAAATATTTTTTTACACATTTGAGATCTTTGACCTCTATAACACATCTATTCTAGAAAAAATAAAAATTTTTAGAAAACAAAAGTTTTGAAATTTTCACTTCTCAGTTTATAAGTTCTAATCAAAAATAAATAATTAAAGTGATAAAATTTTTATAACATAAGAATATCTTGTTATAATATTATTCAAGTCATCTGAAATGAATAACTTGAGAGCGAATGTCTGAAAAAATATAGATAAAAGCAATAGACTTATAATTATTTTAAAGATAATAATAATTACTAACTATAAATATTATTTATTAAAAAAATGAAAAAAAATAAAAATATAAAAATTATCGTAATTATTGATATGTAAATCAATTTTTTCAGGCAATCTATGTTTTTAAAGATCAATAAGATTTATTTTTGTGATTTGACATATAAATTCAATTTGATTAAATTAAATTTAAATTCAATTGAAAAAAAACAAAAAAACAAGAGTCGCGCTCAATTAAAATTTTTTTTTCTAAGTTTTGTATTTCGAACCCTTTTCAAATATGCTGTGGTAAATCACATATATTTCAATCAAAAGTATAGCTAATCTAAATTATTAAATTTTTAAAAATGATTACATTCTTTCAGGTAAATCATATGTCTTTTTAGATGATTTTCTTGAAATCGATCAAAAGTTTTTGAATTCAAGTAAAAGAAATCTTCTTAGCAAATGAACAAAACTTAGGTACGATTTGTATTTCTTGGAAATAAATATCAAAAGATTAAACTAATGTTTTTAAATGATGAGCAATAATATACAAATAATTATTTTTATTTCACATATTTCTACTAATTTTCAGTATTTACAGTCTATCAGATGGTATAAACATTGTTTATTAAGCAAGCCGGGCAGCCTAAATGTTTATTAAAAAATTTCCCCTGTTGCTGCCAACAGCAAATATCTCAGAACCACCTGTTTCCCACTCGATTCTAACACTTGATTGATAATTTTTTCTATAGTATATTTTTGTATTTTAATTAATCAGTTATTTTTAAATCTTAATATTTATTGCCGTCATTTGAATTTTATCAGACGTTCAATCATTTCTCAATCGAGTTCGACTAAGTGTACTGTTTAAATCGATTATTTTCAAATAAGAAAATGAATTCATAAATTTTTTAGAATAGAAAAAATCTTCTCAAATTTGTGTGATAATTTAAATTTAATATTTATTACTCAAAAATAAATTATATTACAAGCAAAATATGCTGATAATTTTAAAAAGCCAATCGATGATACACTTGATTAAATTTTTTAGGTCATTGTTAAAGTTGATATAGATCAGCAAACACGAGTGCATTTGATAAAATGTACTTTTTTTTTATCGTAAAAAACTTTTTTTTTAGCTTTTTTTGAATAGACTAATTTCGATTCGTGAATATATATATATTTTTTATTGGTTTATATTCAAATTCAAAAAAAGTCTCATTTTATATTTATTTTTTTTTTTAAAGAAGAATGATTTAGGTAAGACCTTTAAAAAAAAAGGTAACCGATTTTCATTAAATTTGTGAAATAATAGTTCTCAATAAATTTTCATAAAAACTATTATAAAATTATTTTCTTTTTTAAAGTTAATTTTTAAGCATGAAAATTACGAATTAGAAATAATCAACAAAAAATATTTGTTTTACAAGATTTAAAAATTAATCGAGTTGATTTGTCAAAAATTATTTGAAAATAATTCAATTTAATTAAATAAAATTAGTTTGAGATTGCACTTTTATGTCTGATTTATCCTTTATGAAAAAATTAACTCAAGAAATTTCAACCTTTACATTATCATATTATTTAACTATTATTGATTGAATTGGGTATGTGTTTTTTTCCAAAGACGAATAAGCATATATAAAATTTATTTATTAAATTTACACAGAAAACATGACCTGTCGAATTGAGTTTTTCATCTGATTTGATCTGTTTTAAATTTAATATTAGATGATTTTAAATTAAATTTGCGATTATCAACTAGTGACAATTAATTTATATAAAAGTATAAGTTTATCATTTAATTGATATAAAAGCTTCATATTGCGAAACAAACACTAAATTGCGTCGTCAGTAATATAAAATTCATTCTGTCTTCTTGAATTATTTTGTTTTGTGAATTCAAGTTGGTTGTGACATTTTATTTATTAATTACGGTTTGTTTGTCTAAAAAAAACTATTTTTGTAGGAAGAGTAATTTGTAATTGGAGATTTAATTACACACAAGAATTACAACAAGACTTTCTTACAAATTATAGAATATTTGACTTGTATAAAAAAAATTTTACATTACTAAATCACCAAGTATTTCATGATATACCATAATGTTCATATTACTTTGCTAACCTTATTTTGACGGCAATCAAATTATAAATCTTATTTACTCATTTTTTGCTTAACTAATTTTTCTAGCCGAGTATTTTATTAGCATTAATCAGACGATTGAAATATTTGTATATTTTTCAATGAATTCCACTCTTTACATAATTTCTCTTTTTTTTAAAACGAAGTTTACTTTTTTTTTATCATTTGAGTTTCATTTTATCGATTCGAACTGAATTCGAAATTTATTTTAGTTAGATTTAAAATTTATTTTAAACTATAGCGTCTAAGGACTTGAAAAATTATTAAACTATTATTTTGTAAACGGGAAAGTTTTTTTTTACTTCTTTTGCATATTTTTTTTATCCTATTAACCAACATCATGTTAATTAATAATTCAGTGATGATGTATTTCGTAAAAAATATGAATATTTTTACTCAAAATCCTTAAATTGCCTGTCTGATCTATTAAGTTCTTAGGAATCTAGTTTATATTTCACAGGGAGTCGTTTTTGATTTTAAAATGGGTACAATATTTTAGATTTTTAAAACACTCACTGATAATTTACACTTCATTTTTGGTAATTTATTCTTTTAAATTAGGTCACATATCGAGACTTGTTCACAGAGTAAGCGAAAATGTGTGAAGTTTCAAATTATTTTTATCAATCGATAAATTAGTTTTTTTTTTATTTTTATTTTATTTATTGACGAAAAAAACATGATAATTTTTTAATGCAAGAGCTCTAAAATTTTAATCATTAAAGAGATAATAGGTGATTGTATAATCAAAATTAATATCGAGATTATTTCAAAATCGATATCAAGTTAAATTTTATCTGATAGTGGAAGCATTGAATAAAAATTGATCAAATTTCAAAAAAAAAACAGTCTGATTCTTTTTGACGAAGAAAACTTTAATCAGCAATTCGCAGATTTGTTGAGTAATAACGAATTACGAAGATAATTGACTTTCAGATAATTAAGTTATATAGAGTTTTGAACAAAGAAAAATTTCCATAAATTTTAGATCGAGAATTTTAGTTACTATTTGTTGAATTCGCGCTTGTCGTAACAAATTGAAAATAGAATCATTCGAAATATCATTTGAATTTTTTTTATGTCTACTTTTTATTTCCTTTCTATTAGCCAATGCCTATGAAATTGGTCACCAATAAAATTTATTTTTTCATTCTTTTCTTGAATCTTCCCTAATTAGTTCAAATCAAATGATCATGCAAAGAATAATCTATTGCATTTTGAAAAAGCAAGCAATTTGATTCGATTGCTTGCGACTGTCAATTTTTTTTTCAAAGGTATATCTTTACAATTTTTTTCTTCTTATATTTGAAGAACGCTATTTATTGTCGGCTTTTCAAAAGAGATTTTTTCTAATATTATAATTTATTATTTTCAAATACATTTGTAATTAAAAAGGGGTGATAGTTGAAATAATTATCTTTGTCATATTGAGAAAGGTATCTAGGCACAAATAAAGCGTCCCTTTCGGGAAAATCAAATAAAAGAATTTAAGAATTGATTTAGTTCATTTACATTTATTAAGTGAATACAAATAGTGTGAAGCATTATGTTCGAATGATTCATATTTTCTTAGGTGCACTCTGTGTTTTAATGAAATATATGAATGAATGATCGACATCACTTACTAATCTCTGCAAGAGTTTAAATACGATTGATATCATATATACTTCAATGAAGTTTCTATCCTCAACATTATCTCCCCCTTAAAAAAAAAAAAACAAGATTTTTTGCTTTTATATTCGCTTATTCGATCTATGCGGCTTTTTATGATTTCTAACTAGTATTCGAGTCATTCAAAACGTATTTATTTATTGAAAGAATGGCCTTTTTTTTCTCGATTTGTGTGTATTAGTTCAATTTGAATAAGAACAATTTTAATCAAGATATTTTTTATTTTAATATATTCAGCTAATTGGTATTGTGGTTTTGGTTCAACAATTTTTATTTGTTTTATTTATATTTGAATGACCGTTTCTTTAATTTTTTTTTACGAATAATTATCTAATTATTGGAATCAAAATTTTTCGGAATATTTAGACATTTTCCGACTTGAAGTGAATCCACGTGTTTATTTCGTCATCAATTTTATTCGCGCTTCCTCTCTCCTCTGACGCTATGTTAGAAAATTTCTTGAAAAAAAAAAAAACCTTCGACTCATGTGAGTTATTATTACTGTGTATTGAATACGCATTTTCTGATCATATCTACTTTTCTCAAGTGCTAAAAAGAATCAAGACAACAAATTTTCAACATTTGAATCATCAATATACCTTCAAATTTTCAGCAACGTTCAGCTGGTAATTGAAAATTTTCAAAGATAATTGAATATTTTTTTTGAGCAAAAAAATAGGAAAATTAATATTCTAAGTTATAAAAATACTAAAATATTTCATATCTATTCAAAAATTACAATTTCAATCTATTTGTTTAAGAAAAAATTAAATTTAGTTAAGTGTGTCATAAGTTTAGATGAATTTTTAACCAGATAAAATTTAAAATCTCAACATCTAGTTATAATGACCTTATTAGAAACGATAGTGTTCTTAAGTTAAATAGAAATAAAACACTGAAATATCTGATAATTTGTTTTTTTTTATTTACTATTGTCGATTATAATTTATGTGAAAAATTCTGACAAAGAATCTTCAAAAGAATCATCATCAAATCACCTTTTTTGCTAGTCTATTGTGAGTCTAATATGCGGTTTTTTTTTTATAGAATTTTATACTGATTAAATCATTTATCTTTATTCATCGACTAATTGCCAACCATACTAAGTGCATTATAAAATTATTAATTCGATTTCATTCTCAATGGATAATTATAATGAAAATAGAATGAATTAGATTGCTATTGATTTTTTTTGTATAATCAATTTTATTTTTCCTTTTTTATAAACTTTCTTCGCTTTCCCACACACTGACATGTGGTTCATACATTACGACTCGAAAATCATTATTAGGTATCCAAAAAATTTAGTTTAATTTAAGATTGTGTGCAATATTTTTTGTTCTATCAAGTGTGCTAATTATTTAATTAATTTTTTGAATACACTTCAACGTGTGCTTATTAATAAATCGCATCAAATTTTCTTGATTTCATTTCTTCATGCTTTTAATAATTATTTTAGCCAATAATCCGATAATTTTATATGGAATGCAATTCAAAATTAAAATAAGTGTAGAATTTTTATTTTTTTTGGCAATCTCTAAGTTTACTGCATTATTTCAAAATGCTAACAAAGCATAATCGTCAATCAGAAAGATTCAAAACTCACATTTACTTTTGTGAAATTACTTTCACAAAATTTCTTTATTGAATTGTCTTTTAATTTTGATTGTAAAGCAAGCAAACCTGAAAATTTGATATCATTATGGATCTTTTTATTCAAATTTATTGTAGTTTCTCTGAATATATCCCTTAAATTACATAAATTGGATTTCAATTTCAAAGAAATATTTTGAAATTTTTTTTTGTAATTCGAACAAATTACTACAGGTCTTTTCTTAAATTATCAATTTATGAAATATGATCTTTTGAACCCGTTTGATTTGAAAATACAATTTAGATTTCTATTTGTGTCAGAAATTATAATTTTCGGGATGAATTAATAGAAAAAATTATCGAAAAAATTCGGAATTTAATTCTCCTTGATTAATTCGACTACTATTGTTATGTAAATTTGTCTCATCACATTGTTTTGGTATAATTGATAGGTATAATTACATTTTTATTAGCATTGATTAATTAAAATATTTACTAGGACTGTAAAAATATTTATAAAAATAATTTATCCATTTTGAAGATAATATTATTTAATATTATATATTATTTAATTATTTTTTGAAAATTTTCATTTGTCCGATTTCCCAATTTTTTTTTATATTTTTACTAATTTTATAGTGTTAAATGTTCAATCATATCAAGTTTTGTTTTAATGGTTAATCGACAGGAAAGTGTCCTTGAAATATATTTTTTTATCTAAAATAAATTAGATTTTATGCTTTCTAAATAATGTAAAATAAAAATTTCAGATTGAAGTTTGAATTTCTAATTCAAAACAATCCTCTTGAACTAATTAATTGATGTGCATATATATTCGCTGAAACTATTCTATTTACGCTGATCATTGCACATTTTTTAGTTTCTAAAATTTCTTAAATTATACTTAATTTTTTTTCAAAATTTACTCACTTAATTCGTATTAGATGTTTTGCAGATAAATTTCTCGAGAAAATTTAAAAATATTTTTATACTATATTGAAGGCTTAAATATCTTTATCAACATTTTGATGAGTTTTTCTCAAAATTTTTAGTAAATTACCGTGAGGTGTCATCTTTGCATGCACTGTGAATTTTTATTATTTTTTATCTTATTGTATTTCGAGAAAATCTAAATTTTTGTGATTTTCACCATTAAAATTTGATTAATTTTAAAGATTTGTTAAAAATATCAAAAAAATTCAATCTTAAATTATTATGCACAATTTCAAGTCAAAGTTAAGTAATCTGTTGAAAAATTGAGGCGTTTCTGTAATCCAGTCATATAAAATCTATTTTTTCGAAATAGAACGATAAAAATTTTTTTATTTGATCTTGTTTCCTTATCATTTATTTCAATTTAAAAATTTCACATACTTTGCAATTGCTATTCTTAATTTTTTAATAATCTTAAATATTATATTTCATTTTAGAATCACTTTATTATTTAGTTTTTAACTTTTATCATAAAAATATTTATTCTAAGTAATCTTTAATGAAGTTGCTTCGTTCATGAAATTTTTCAAAAAAAATTAAAATAGTTTCATTCTTTCAATCGTCTTGCGTTATATAGAATTCGTTTTAATTGTTAAAAAAAAAAAAAATTTTACAAAAAAAAAATTTTTTTCTAAGTTCGATTATTATAATCAAAATTTTGATTAAAATTTTACATATCTTGAGAAATGATTTCTAAATTTGATTTTTTTGAATATTTTAAAAACAAAATTTTTGAATTAATTAAAAATTTAACTAAAAATTACTTATAAAATTTGAAATTTTTACACATTTTACTAGAATTTATTTTTCTTTATGTTAAATTTCGAATGTGCTATTTCGTTCATGAAAAAAATCTAAAATTAAAAAGCTTAGAAATCATAATAAATTTCAATGTTAGACAATTTATATTAAGATGTTAATCATCTCACCATTTGCTCAGGTGATTTTCAAACAAATTATTTGAAATCTTGAAAAAATTTCAAGATTTTCTTTTTTAAAGCCCAGAAGTAAAAATTAAATGATTTTAAACTTGTTTTACAATTTTTTTTTTTTTCATTTTAGATAATTTGAAAATTTTTAAACATAAATATAATTTTCAATCAAACTTCAATGAAAGGTGCTAATTTTTAATTTTTTTTATTTTCTACGGGAAATCATTGATACTAATGTGATGATCGCTTCCGATCAGCTTTTTACATATTTGATGATAAAAAAATGATTTAAACTTTCAAATAAATAATTAGAGAATTTCTTTTTTGCTTCCATTTCTTATTCATAAATAAATTAATAAATATTTGTTTCGAAAATTTTCATTTAATCTTTAGGATCTATGAAATTTGCTTTTTTCATCGAATTTCGGAAACATGTCGATTTCGAATTTATTTTTAATCGTTTATCAAAATATGATTATTCTTTCGAAAAAATTTAAGAATTCATTAATTGGCAGATAATCTTTTATTATGCAATAAAATCAAGAAAATCTTTGATACATCATTAGATTTTTATATTGAGTTTTTTATAATCATTATTCCTCAAGATATTTGCAATCAAGAAATGTTTCTTATTAAAAAGTTCTTAAAGTCTATATTTTTCTCAAGTTATATGTGTTATATTTTAATTGAATTCTCATTAATTAATGTCTAATTGTTGTGATTTGAAAAAAGTAAAAATTTTTTTATCAGAAATCTTGTTTTTAGCAGGCATTCAGGAAAATTTAAACAGCACTAATTGCAACTTATATTTAGCTCTTTTATTTATTGAACTACTAAATTTTAAAACTAAATTTTAACTACATTTTGTAATTTTTATTTTATTTTATTTTTTTTATTTTCGCATGTTTTAAGTTTGAAAATTTGAATTCAAAATTCTTATTACTTTTAATGTAAATTCCTATAAAATCAATTTGATTTCTGTTATATCAAACATTTGGAGTGTGAATTGAATGAACTTGTTTGAAAGACTTAATGGGACTTGTTGAATCAGCTTTCGACAATTTTAATGATGTTTTTTGCACTTCTGTTCATCTACTCACTCACCTTTTATCCGACTTCAAAATAAACTTGTTTGTAATTGGATTAGTTTAATTGCATTCAATGAATTCATCAAAAATTAATTCAATTGCCCGCCTTTTCCATTAGTATAAGGTTTAATTTTAATAAATTTAGTGTTTTCGATTTGAATATTCTAATTATTAATCTTCCAATCGATGATAAAACATGATTTATTGTCAAAGTAATTTTGAAACTATTTATCCATATTAATAAAAGTGATTACAAATTTTAGTATCTAACATATTAATTTGATTTTTTTCTCTTCAATTTTTTATTTTGTATATCTAATCAATATTTTTTATTTATCTTTTATTCGACCATAAAGATTAAATGTTAAAAATATTTTGATAAAAATAAAAACAAAATAATAAATTTAGTTTCAAAATCTTAGGAAATAGTAAAGATAATTTTAAAAAAATTCATGTGTTTGTCTTAGAAATTAATAAAAAAATCAAAGAATTCTCCAAACATAAGAAAATTACAATACCTTGAAAGAAAGAATATTTAATGATTATAAATTATAAATATAAATAATGGTTTCAATGGAAATGAAGACATTTTCATTTAAATTTTTATGTTTTTTTACCCCTCTTCGAGATTATCATTTGTGTGATACCATAAATAATTATAATCAATTAATTTTAATCTGGATAATTTTTTCTTTCCTACTCACAAAGTCTCAGGTGATAAGATTATTTCAAGGTTTTTTCTTGGATTTTTATTTTTTGTTATCTGATTTGAATTTTCATTTTACATACTATTGTAGATTTTAGTATGAATATTTATCTTGATTTTTAAAGGCATCAGATTGTTGATTACGATAGAATATTTGGTGCTTTTAGCGATTTGATGCTATAATCTGCATTTCAAATATTATGTGATTCTACTTTGCTGACTATATTCGAATAATTTTTTTTTTTATGATTTTAAGACCGACTCTTCCATTTATTTTTTTTACTTAACCGTTAATTGATTCATTCTAATATCCTCAAAGAATCAAACAGCGATTTACATGTTTTTTAACTTCCATTCTTTTACGTAATTTTATAATTTCGACTATGTCTAATAATAAATTTATGAATTATTACTAATTATTATTATACTTTTACTTAATAATTTTGTAACATCTAAACAATCGCTTGAGAAGAGTCGAAAAATTTTATTGAAAAAATAAATTTTAATGAAAATTCACTAATCGAATATTAAATATATGATATTTTTGCGAAATGTGAAAAAATAATGACAGATGATATGAAGAAATTAAAGGTTTGACAATTACTGCTTATTCTTAGTTCTACTACAAGAAATTAAAATTTTTAAATTCAAAAGGCTATTTTTTCATCAAAGATCATGAATTCAAATTAAAAGTCATATTTTTTTTTATTTAAATTAATTAAAAGTTTGATTCGATAAACCAGGTGACAAAGTAATAAAGATTAATTTTCTCGGAATAATTTGTAAAAGTAATTCTTGCACATTTTTGAAAATTCGTTAATTAATTGATTGATAATTTCTATTTAAACATCTTGTTTTTTTAGTTCAAATTTAAAGACAACCTATGACTTGGCAACTACAAAACTCTGACGTGCAATTTTCGTTATTTTGACTGAAATTTTTTTCAAAAAGTAATATTTAGATTCGTTTATTCTTTTTTATCAATTTTAGTCTCAAAACGAAACAAAATATTTGAATTCAATTTTATTTATTGATTTGTTCTAAAATCGCTCAATATTTTAACTTTGTGAATAAAGCACAAAACAGATGTGTTTTTTTTTGTTCGATACCTATCAATGTTCTATTATTTAATCATTTTTTAAATGATTATTCAACAAAAGTCATTCATGATAGTCGATATAATTTTACTTGTTTAGCAGTTTAAAATTTCGATCAGATCTTTCGAACTTAATTAGAATTTTTCAAATAAAAAATTTATTCAAGTCATAATTTAACTAAAAAAACTGAAAATTTTTAGTCATTGAATCTCAATTAATATACTATGATGTGTTTATAATATAAAAAACATCTATTGAATGTTTTTAAACTGTTAAAAATTTTTATTTTTATTTTTTAAATTTTCCGGTAAACAAGGCTCATCTGCAAAACTCGTGAATGACATCGTCTCTGTGAGGTATATATGACATAATATGGCAAGTACACAACAAATAATCAAATGAGATTAATTTAAAGCATTAACTAAATGTGCAGCAGTTGATGCTCAAATTGTCTTTTTTGCATTTTTTTCCAAAGAAATTGTAGTTGATGATAAAAGTTTTCTAATTAAATTTTTAAAATTTTGAAGCTGAATTCTTAGTGCTGATATAGTTTTGTTTAGAAATTTTAAAATATTTTAATTTTTTAGTTTTTGAGATTTTTTCAAAAATTTTACCTATATAATTTTTTCCTAATTTTGGTAAGTTAAATTTATATATTCTAGTGGACCTAACTAGTTTGTTTGTGCAAATCGCAATGTATATACACTAGGTAATAGAATAATTATTACATAATATCTAAAAATAAATGAGATTCTTATTTTAAATTTGATGTCATATTTTCTTTCTTTATTATTATTATTAATTGTAGCGTTTTAAATCATCAATCATTTTTGTCGACCGTTTCCACATTAGTTTGAGATGAATCTCTAAATTAAATGGGCAATTGATAACCGAAATAAATTGAAATTTTCTTTAATGCAAAGGAAACGGAAGCAAAAATCTAGTCCATCAACAATTTTCTAATTTTTTTTATTAAATATTTTTTTATAATGTTCTAATTAATTTTGAAAAAAGCACATTGAGAACTTCAAAGTTTTTTTTTTCAAACTTTTATTTGTTCATGTAAGCTCTTTTATCTTTCTCTGATAGTTTTCAGAAAATTTTTTGTTTGAGATTTTAACTTCAATTTTATATTTTTAACCAATTTCTTTTCGATTTAGATTATTTAGCACAAACTAATTGGTTGCTGTTTGAGCACCCTTCACTTGTTCTAATTAATGATTGATTCGACTTATCTCGACATCTCATTCTAATTTTGACTAGTTTTATTTTTTACTATTCGAATTTAGGTGACTTATTAAGTCTCCAAAACATGTTTTAGCAAATATTTATCTTTGTATGCTTAGCAATACTGTAAATTTTATCCTTTAAACTAATCGATTGGTGCGTTTTGTCAAATTTTGAAGGAAAATTTCGAAATGCATTCCTTAAAACTTGAAAAAGATAATAAAGATATGCAAAATTATTTTTTCTTCAAGTCCAATTTGAATAAAGTTTTTATTGTTATCTGTGTGATAAAATTTCAAAGTAAAGCTATTTCCTTTGATTATATTAGAAAATTACATAAGAGGGCGATAAATTTTATTAATTTGATTACAATCTTTATTAACGCCAAAATATTTTTAATCTATGGTTGATTGTAGAAAACCTAGACATTTTGATGTGTTTAAAACTTTGAGAATTAACGAAATAAACTGAAATTTTGAATTTTTTTGCTTGAAATAGACAAAAGATTATAAATATTTACGCTGCAGAAATAGAACGAGCATATTTTTATTAACTTATAATTTTGTTTATTTTATTATATGAATTAGACTAGTCCAGTTTAGAGGATTATTGGTGATTAGAAGTAACTCATATTAATATTTGCTAATTCATCGCGCAGACAAGTAAAGTTCATTAACATTACGAAATTCTCTATATCATTGGAATATTTCTAAATGCAATCTTTATTTTTTGATTGCGAACGTCTTCACTTTAGTTATGATTACTTTTATGTGATTCTATTTTAATTCTATTTTGTAATATCCAATTGCCCAAGTATTTTTTAGTATTTCTCAATACAAAAACTTCAACTTTGAGAGTAGAATTCAAGATTCTTCTGAAATAAGGTACTGTCGATTATGTTGCATATTTAAACACATTCGAAAAGACATAACTGATGCGAATAATAGAATTTTTTAAGATGAAATACTTGAACATTAAAGGAATGTGTTTAAGTATAATATTTTATTTAACTATATTTTGATGTTATATCCATTCATATATATTTCATCAATAACAAACACATTTCAAAAATTCTATGTAAATTAGCTTGAATTTAATCTTACCGTATAGTTTATCACTTGGCCATAAACTATTTACAAAAGTCGTCAGTCTTATTTAACATTAGTGATCTAGCGAAATTTAATGTGCATTCGGTCAGCGACACATGTGAATTGTTTATCTAAATGATGTACAACAATTAAAAACTGACTAAAAAGTGAAAAAAAGAGAATCATTCATATTCAAAATTGAACGTGTCTCTATTTTTTTATATTATTCTTGGAATTCGACTAACTTAATCGTGACTTGATTTATGTAAATAATGCACATTTTTCTTATATCCTATAATTACGTTTTCTTTTCTTTTTTTGTTTCGAACTTTGAATTGAGTTTTCGAGAAAAGATGAAAAGCTTAAAATATCTGGTTGTAGCGAAAATTAATCGCATCTGTGAACAAAAAAAAATCCGATTATGACACTTAAAAAACTGTCTGTATAAAAACTAACTAAAAAAATGAACTTATTTTCAATTGTACTCATTTTTAGACTGTGAAAATCAATTGTAGTCTACATATTACTTTATCCATCTTTTAAATTTTTGTTAATTTTTTTAATTCATCTTTATTATAAGGTTCAGAATAATTAAGGAAGTAAAATAAATCACTAAAAATTTAATTTTAATCACATGTATTTGTGTGACGTGTCAAAATCTTTAAAATTTTTATATTTTTTTCTTCTTATTGTAAAGTAATTTTGAAATTGAAATTATTTAATACTTGATTTAGTTTTGTCTGACAACTATGAAGCAATCGATATGTAATTTACGATTAACGTAATTTTTAGTATAATGTTATGATTAGATTAATGCAAGATGATCGTATTCTAATTTCATAGAAAATTATTGTTCAAATATTAGAAATTTTCGAAATTGTTAGCAGATAATTTAAAATTTTTTACAAATTTCTTTTATTTTTATATATTTTTCTTGACCTAGTTCAGAATTTTTACGGTTCATTTGAATAAATGCTCATTAATATTACATAATTATATATAATATTAAATCTCGATTTCGTAATTAATTGCCAATAATAATTTAATAAATTAAATAAATGATAAATAATTATGTAAATAAATTTAAATTAAATAGCTTACATGTTTAAAATATTCAAAATTAAATAATTGAATAAGATATTTTATTTATCAAATTTATTATTTTACCGTTTTAAATTTAATTGACTTTTTATTAACACAAATTTTCATTTAATCAATGTCCGATTTAAGTAAGTGAATTTGGTTACAATTTCTGTCTGGCAAAAAAGTGTTCAAAAAATTTAAATTTCAAGCTTTAATTTGAAAAAAGCATCGTTCTATTGTGAGTTGCATGTTTATAAAAAAAACAGGCTTCATTTCGGAGTGTAAAAAATGCGTCAAATGTCTCTTTTTTCTATTGAAAATTTAAACGAACTTTAATTGAAAACTATAATTTTTTTTTTAGAATTCCAGAGGCTTTCAAGTTAACTAGTTGCGCGTAATTTTTTTTAAAACATTAAGTGTAATCCGTTTTCGAAAAAATTTATATAATGGAGATTACAGACGATTCCATAAATTTTTTTAGAATACTAAACAATTTTTGTAATTGTAATGCATAAGTGTATCATCTTCTTTTTAGGGAATTCAAAAAAAAAAATATTATGCAATTTTTAATTTTTAAAAAAATTACTTGTGAATTTGTTGAATATAACATAATATGGCATTTTATGAAAAGTTTAATTTAAAAGAAATCATTAACTAAATTTTAGGACTAAAAATTTTTGATAATTAAATTTTATAAATAATCATGTGAATTAACTTAGTTATTTATTGAATCGTGACTAATTCGCATGACTATATATGTCAAAGTATATATTGCGAAGTATGTACTAATAAATAATAAGTCTCTAGCATAGATTCAACTAATTATTCTTCAAAGAAGCCTATCCTTTTGATGTTACTCCCTTTTTTCTTTGAATAGATTTTTGTCTATTAAATTTGTGACTAATAGTCTCATCAACTTTGTGAACTTCATCAATTCAATCAAAGATCAGTCTTGTGAAGATTCTATTAAAATTATTGAATAATCATCGTCACTCAATTCGTCGAAAATCGAATCATATAGTTTGAAATCGTTCTTCTTTTCACGGCTAATTAAGAAGACCACATATCTTTATTTCAATTTTTTTTTTTTACACCATTTGAGCGTAATTGTAAGAAAATTATTTATAAGAATAAAAGTGTTTTTATCAATCTCTCAATTTTTCAAAATTTTCATATTGATCTATTTTATCTTAAATTCAAAAATAATTTTACTTTACTTATCATTATAATTCTTCTGTTTCATCTTTTTCAAATTTTCATCAACCGGAAATAGTTGAATCATTCAATTTTTCATCATTTAGGTAGGTTTTTCATTTTCTTTTGAATAATTTTTGTTTAGATTTTTGAATACTTTTTTGGATTAAACTCATTTCGATTTATTTTTAAATAATGAAGCATTAAATCAATTTGAATTGCTTTTTTTCTGATCATTCCACTTTTGATCGATGAATTTATGATTCATAATCAATTTTTTGTTTATTAGATAAGAATTTTCTAATTGAGTTATTTTTATATGATTTTTGTAATTCTATTTTAAACAAACGTTAATCTTCTTATTTCAGTGTTTTAGTATAAAATAATATTCAATAAACTAAAAATAAAAATTTAAGAACACAATTCTTATAATATACATTCATATCTAAAAATAAAATCATTAATTTTTATTATAGTAAAATGACAATCATCTTTTAATAGTGAAATTAATATGTATTTTTAGCATATAATTATTGATTTAAATATTTTAATGATTATTTTATGTTTAAATAAGTATCGTAAATGAGTCAAGTTGTCTATCAAATGTTTTGATTGATAATTACATTCATAATAAATTAACCGAAAAAATTTAAATTATGTAATGGATTTCCCCTCTATATAATTTCGAAGATATAACATTTTGAAATAGAGATTTGATTCTAAACTTTCTAAGCTCAATTATGTGGATTTGATATCACCATGCACAAGTAATTTTATAATATTCACTTATCGCACATAATATGTCATCAAATCTGTTAAAAATGTGCATAAATGGCTCGAAAGAGATGATATAATGATACCTAGCATATAAAATCAGGCTTATTAAATATTTTCTTTTTAGTCATTTGATGATTATTCAAATCCAAGAACGAATTTCTTAATCATTAATTTTAAATAAATTATTTTTCGGTGATCTGAATCAGCCTTACACGCAAAGCCATACTTTTTAGACTATATTTTTAAAAACAATTTTGAGTTTATTGAATTTATCATCATTTAATTCATCAATAGGTTCTTATCATTATCCTATTTTTTCAATTTATTCATCGTTTCATTTATTTAAGGCAAAATGTGTCTTTAGGCATTTACCTTAATTTATCACTTTAGTTAGAGATTTGCGCACTCGATTTTATTTCGGAAAAATGAATTCAAATTAAAATAAGCAATTATTTTATAATTATTTTTAATCATTTGTATTTGATATCTGGAAAGTTGAAATATTTTCCTAAATTTTTATATTTTTCTTACGAACTTGATTTTTGAATTTTATTATTTTTGTTAAATTTTCATTTAATTATAATTCTTTCTTCTATTGTTCTATATTTATGAATTATTTGCATCAACAAATTTTTGTTGATGTCATTAATTTATGAAAATGTATACATTTTTTACAATTTTCATCATCTTCAAAAGTGTTAGTCCAAACTTTCAGGTGACGTTAATTAAATTGTAAAAATATACTTGACAAAACTATTTATCCTACGCACTTGTCAGAAATATTTAGTGCCATATTCCAGTTGCAATTTTTTTTTAATTCAATTAATGATTCCACTCAAACAATATTTTCAAGATGAAAATTTTTCCTTTAAATAGTTTAATTCAAATAAATAGAATTTTATTTTTAAAAATTAATATTCTCTACCTTTTTAGAACAAGAATTAGTTTATTGTGCAGCAATTCGATCTTTAAATGATTGATTATTTGCGTCAAGTATGATAAAAACGAAAAAAATTATTTTTTTCAAATAATATTAATGAGGAAATCCTGGTAATTTATTTTAAATCTGACAGGTAGACAATCAAATCAACCTAAAAAATTATAATTAATCATAAAATACTGTCTAGATAAGCGTCTTTACTTTGTCTAGTAATTAGAATTTTATTTGAAATCTCATACTAATTATAATAGTCATAATATAAATTTTATAAATTTATAATTTATTATTTATAAATAAAGATATTCAGTTTCAGATCTTTGAAAACGCAAACCTAAAAATAAGATAATAATGAGCATTGATTGCAGTTTTGTTCTCGTTTGATGAAGTTCATGAATGCCAATTGTAAATATTTATGATATTCATTAGAATTTAAATGCTGCATCATCTAGTTTTAGGTTTGTCATTATTTTTCACATTCAATTGACATATTTTATTCACTTTTCTCATTATTTTATACTATTTGAGTGAAAAAAAATTGTTCACCACATATTCGTCTACATTATACTCAGAAAAATTTCATCTGTGTTCTTTAAAGACTTTGAATATCCATGATTCGAATTAATATTTGTGATAAGTTTTAGAATACAATTTCAG
>BLXL01010397.1:0-23249 GCA_023170135.1 Acarapis woodi
TCTGCATTTGGTCTTTACGTTGATAAGTACCGGTTAGAGCTGATTTTAAAATAGAGCTCATAATTACTGGTTGTTGACCAATTGCTTGCTTAACTTTTTCTAACTTATCAACACTTTCTAAATCTCCTTGTAATCCATTTTTGTCATTCACTTCAGATATATTATTACTTGTTTCCATATTGTCGTTTGTATTTAAATTTTCTATTGGCTTACTTACAAATAATGACAACGGTATCGTATCATTAAATTCATCACAGATTAATTCGCCAGAATTGTTATTTTTATTTTGATTGCTATTTTTCTTTTTTGATACTGATGAATTTTTTCGCTTTTTACAACCGTTTCCAGTATCTAATTGTTGATTTTTATTAAGTAGATGATCATTTAAAATTGATTTTATAGTAGGTGAGAATTCACTCGCTAAAAATTCAAATAAGAGAGAAATAGATAAGAGGATGCCAAATATTAGATTAAATTTTTAGACTTATGCTTACTCTTGTCTTGTGATGAGTTTGTTTGATTATTTTTTTTATGTTTCTTATATTTCACTTTATACAAATTGTAGACAGCTCCACTATTTCTACCGCCAGGCATGCGATCCTCTCGAACAGCTGCCAATACCATACCTTGTCTTAAACACTTTTGAAATCTACAATATTGACATCGATTTCTCTGCTGTTTCGTAATCACACACTGACCATCAGCAACACATGTGTATACTCGCTTATTTTGGACGGTACGCTTAAAAAATCCTTTACATCTAAAAAGTTAGAATTTTTTTTTTTTTTTAATTTTACAAAATAAAAAGTGAAATATTCTATTGAAAAAAGTTTAAAAAGAAATAAAAACTTACCCTTCACACGTTATTATTCCATAATGTAAACCAGTCGCTTTATCTTCACAAATCATACAGATCATATGTTCTTCATTGGGCGATGTTTGAGGAGAAGATAAAGTTCCATTTAAAATTTGACAATTATACAACGTTGAAGATTGTAGAGAATCATTTAGCTTTATATTTGAATCATCCGTATTGCTATTTGTCTGAGCTTCTGATAAGTTCAGATTTTCAATCGAACCATTTTTAACAGTGTTTATCACGCCTGATAATGAATAAGTCTTGGAAAGTGAAGATTATGTATTAAGATTTTAAATAGAAAGTCTTAAATTAAATAAAAATATCTAATGCATATTTTTTATTGAACTGTTATGTATGTTAACTTACATTCGTAGGTGTAGTGCATGAGGTTTTAGAATTCGATTGGGTGACACCATCTAATTCATTTTCATCTAAATTTATATTTTGATTTGAATTAGCATTTAAAATTTTATTATCACTTGGTGCTAAAATGGCTGTATATTTGAGTACAGGTGTAGGTGCCGATGTTAAAACAGTACTGGTGATGCACTTGCTATCATTTCCATTTTTATTTACAAGTGTAGAAGGCTTAATACATTGAATATTTGCAGCAGGTGCGATCGAATTTGTTATTTTATCTTGATTAATGCAATTTAAGTTTTCATTTCCTGTCGCTGTGGTATTTGGTATAGTTGTGAAAAGAATATTTGCATTTACAATTGAACCTGAATTCACCAATGTCCATAGCATTGTTTTAGACGAACCGTTACTATTATTGTTTAAATTTTTTGTGGTTTTACTGTTTGCCACTACAGTGGTTTTATTCGTATTATTGGTGGAATGATTAAGCTTGAGTTGTTGATTAAATGAGTTAGGAATGTGTTCAGTAGCGAGGACAAAGGTTTGACCTTTACTGTGTCTAAATGAATTTATATTATTCTGATTTATAGTGTTTAATGATAATGAATCTAGATTATTTTGTTTATTATTACTTGTTACATTCGATTCGTTTTGAAAATTTGAATGATTCCTAGTATCAATAGAAAATAAAGTGGGCACTTGCTCACTTGCTATTGTAAAACAGCGATTTGAATTAATGGCAGTTTGTTGTAGCTGAAAATTATTATGCTCTAAATTTAAACACTTATTAGTATTGTTACTGGTTGATAACGAACTATTCGATTCTTGGTTAGGTTGCAATTTGATTATAGTCTGATGTGCGATGAATGGTTTGGTTGATGAAACTTTTTGCTGTTTATTGTTAGAATAATCTAAAGTTGACGAAGAGGTTGTTAATGTTGCTGTTGTTGTGGTGGATAAAATAGTAGATGACGAGATTAAATCTAAGCCCAGACATTGATCTGAATCAATTTCAAATAAACTAACAGCCGAACTTGTTGCACTAGGTGGCGGAGAGCAGCTAGATGATGGTGGTGATGAATTATCGCTACTATTTATAGATTGGCTATGTTGTATAAGGCTATTAAAACAAGTGCTAATATTGTTCGAATTAACTGACTTGATTGTGCTCAATTTATTCACCGTCGAATTTTTATGATTTATTTGATGATTATTATAATTTTGTGTCGTATGAGTTGAATTTGAGGTTCTGGCAATAGGTAATTGTGATGTGGGCGGTGATGAGGATGGTGAAAGAGATGAATTGAACGAAGAAAATGAATTTGACCGATACTGTTGAATAACAGTCTTATTTGCATTATTTAAAGTATTTTGGGTTACACAAGTTATTACCCCACATGTTTGACCATCGTTATTATTTCGTTTTGATTGTGGTTCAATAATACGTCTATTCGAAACAATTACATTACTTCGCAAATTACTTCCGGCAGGAAAAATCAAATCATTTGTTTGTTGTTGTGCTGGTTGTGAGTGCAATTGATCATGTTTAAAGTCAAACGGACTGTTTGTTCGTTGCAAAAGCAACTGATTGAGTGGTGTTGGTGAATTCGAATTAGTCGACGGACTGTTCGGACTATTTGCAGAACTTGTTTGTGGCTGTTGTTGAACATAGTTTGACGAGACAGACGAAGTTGATTTACTTGTTTCAACTAAAACGGAAGATGTTTTGCGTCGTTTAAGTTTGAGGTCTTGAAACAAGCTCATTTTTCAAAAATAATCGTTCGTTAGAAAGGGGCCTTAAAATAGCCCTTTCTAATAGTGTGAATTTGATTAAATGATAATACTTTTTATCTAAAGATAAACGAAAATAAAGAATTAAGATTAGAATTTAGATTTTTTTATTTGTTAATATTGAAATCAAGATTTAGAAGGTATTGAGTAAAGTTTGGTGGAAATTGAGGTTAAAAGTTAAAGTTCTGATTATATGTGCATTTTTTTCTTCTCGATTCCAGTGTATACGATATTTAACATCACACATTTTAACAGCTCAAAAAGAGAGTTTTATTATTTTGATGATAGTGCGAAGTATAGAAAAATGCATTAGAAGATGCAGGTATAAATAGCTATTAAATACGTGCTCTCTCAATTAGGCATTGACCTGATCACCTACTAAAAATAAAAGTTTTTTTTTTTTTTTATTCACTTTTCGATGATGCTAAAAAGCCATACCCGTAGTAGTTATAGAACAAGTTCTGTTTGAATACCACTTTTTATAGCGAATCAAAATGTAACAATAATCTATTTCATTACATTTTTATATAGACGTCTTCATCAACTTTTGATTAAAAAAGAGAGAAAGTGTTCTCAACAAAGTTGATATATATAGAAATTAACAATCAACTCACTTATTGGAACTATCTTTCTATTGCTAACTACTTCAAATTGAACCATTTATTTAACTATGATTTGTACTTGGCAAGTTTTTTTCTTTAAGAAAATTCAGACTATAATATGCAAAATACATTTTAATTTTCCGTTTTTGTATTCAGAAGGAAATTTAAAAGCAACAAAAAAAACAGTTTTCTTTTTAAAAAAAAAAGAAAAAGTTTGTAATTCGAAGCCGAAGAAATTTTAAAGTGTATCTTCAGTTCGCAGATGATATACTCAAAAGATACAATACTTATTTCACTACTCTATACCTTGACCACTCAAAACGTATACTTGATTATGAATTGAAAAAGTGGCGAGCTATTTTTAGCTGTTTTTCGAAAGTGCAGCTTACTTTTGATTAATGGCCTACTAATCTTGTTTCGGCAGTTAACTTTCGATATGTTTTTTTACAATCTAAGTATATATCATTTAAATACACACACCACTCATTTAAATTATCTATATTTACTTTTTACTTGTTTTATACTTTTTATTATCTGCAAAAAAATACCACAAAGAGGTCACTGGGCTCTAAGAAATTTTGATTTTCATTGTACATTGTTTATTGCACATCCTTTGATTGTACTTTTTTTTTAAAAACACGATATTATAAAACATTATAGATAATTTAAATATTTTTTTTAAGTACGAATCTTGATCAACATTTTTTTTTCTTGATCGCCTTTAGAATAAGCTTTCATTCAATATATTACCGTTTTTTTCTTTTGACTAAATAAAATTATTAAGTGTGTATTTGTTAACACCCTATTGTATGGTTGGACAATCTAATATGTATAATATATATGGCCAAATTATTCATTATGTGTGTGCTTATTTTTGTTTTACGAGACAGGTAAAGCATCGTTGTGTATCAGGTGAATGGTTTTTTTAATCAAAAAATATTTGACACATACAAATTTTCATTTGATGTATTAGAAGTTCTAGTAATTGTTAATTTTGTGGTTAAGAAAGTTTTTTTTCGAATTCGAATGAGAAATGATTAAGAATATTCTTTTTTTTAAAGAAAAATGGATACAAAAATTTGCAGAAAGTTGAAAATTATGAATTTAGAATAATTTTTTCTCTCATTTAATCATCATTCACCTTCGATTTTATCAAAATTCTTAAAGTTAATAGTAGCTATAAAATCAAAAGTAAACTATGCAAAAAGATCTGCTAAAAAAGAAAAATCTACATTCAAAGATGCTCAAATGAGTAGGTCGATGTGCGTGTATTAGTTGAAATCAAATTCATGAGCAAATCATCAAACAAAATGAAATATATTATTATCGAAAATTTTATAAGGCAAACTTAAAATTTTGAATCAAAAAATTTTCGGAAGATCAAAAAATGAAATGAAGGAAAAGAGTAATTTCAATCTTTTTTAAGAGACGTCTTTGGTATATGAAATGATAAATTTACAATATTTTTTATGAACAAGATCTGTCTTTTAGTTATATGATATTTCGAATTCAATCTATTTATATACATAAAATGTAAAAGCAAAAAATCTACACACACTTGTAAATGAGTCTTTAAATACAAATGAATCGTGGATTTTTATTTAGAAAAAATAACGAATGTTAAGAAAAAGCTTTTTTTTTTTTTTTTATTATTTAAATATGATTTAATGGTATGTACAAAAATAATTGCTTAAAAGTGATTTTACATAAAATCCACTCTTTTTGGAATTGATCGAAAGATATATATATATATATACTATTAGCAGTCAATGATCAAAAGTCAAAGTCACTTTACGTACAACCCAGTTTTAAAATCGAGAGGTTCAGGTGTATGATTTTTCAGGCAGCAAAAACAGTTTGAAAACTATTTTGAGACCAATTTTTCTCTTTCAATCGGCTAGTGANNTCTCAAAAAAAATACTAATTGAATTGAACAACAATCTAGTGCGATGGACAAGTGGCTACTGACTTAATTTTAGTAACTTAAAATTGCTTTCAACTTTCGCTTTCTATTTAGATTTTTTTCTATAAATTATAAAAATAATTTAGTTAATTTTTTTGTACTGTTAAATAACGGGACCATTTATAAGCAATTCTCAGAAATTTTTTCGTCGAAAAATTAAAGCAAACTTAAAACGAGTGCAAAGGTCAAAATATAAGGTTAATAATAATCCTTTAGAACAAAGAAACGAAACAAAAATGGATGTGTTTAAAAATAGTCTTACGTGAGTCAATAACCTTTTCGATGTTTCTAATTAAATATCATATCCAGTAAATGCATAAAAGCAGGTAAGTTTTCTCTTCTTTCAAATGAGAAAGTAAGGCTGATTTTCGGCTAAAATTCGAACTTAAATTGATGTTTTGAAATTTTTTTTCCCTCTCTCACTTGCTAATACTAAACAAAATAAACATTTAATAGGTTTAACGGCAAGAATATTAAATGAACTCTTTTTTGACCGCTTTTAATCTTTCTAAAATAAGATGTGCAAATGCGAGATTTAATATTTTTCACTTTTATTTACTATTGAATTCTCTTTTACATTTAAATTTTATCACTAATAAACCTGTTCTTTACTAACATTACTAGCATTCTTTTGAAAGTCCATAAAATGCATCCAAAATCTGATGTAAGTGTGATATTAAACATAAAGAATTTTTAATTTTAAATTAGAATTTTTGATCCTTTATGTCCATCATTGCTATTCATTTCTTCCTAATTGAAAAAGTCAAAAATTTCAAGATTCCGATCATGATCAAATTTTGAAATTTCAAAACGTTATTAAAACTTTAAAAAGTAAGTTTAAAAATGATAAAATTTTTACCCATTATTAAAAAAGTCACAAAAAATTCACTTTTCTCACTAAATTAGATTTTTTATTATAAACATAATTATTATAATATTCAAATTATTTATAAAAATAAAATTTCAAACAGTTTTATAACTTTTAAATGCTTTTGCAATAATTAAATTTGATCTAGATGATGCACAAAATTCTAAAAAGATCTTTTTTTAATTTGATATCTTTTAACTTTAGAATTTTTGAATGTAAAATAAGTTGGTTGCTTTTGACATGTTTTATTAAAATAATTTCTAAAATATGTAAGAATAACAGTTTACAAGATAATGTATTTGGTTCAAAATTATCCAATATTATGCGAAAAAATTCCTGAGTATAAGTATGAAAAATATATTTCTTTTAATTGGAAAATGCAATTGATAGAAAAAAACAACATATAAATAAATTTTAATATTATTTGTGTTTGTTTTTTTAGAAAAAAAAATAAAAGAGTTTGCAAATCGATAAGCTCTATGAAATATTTATAATTAAAGAAAAAAAAATTTGTCATTTTTCGATTCTGTGCTTCCTATTACTTGAATTAAAGTAGAGCAGCAATGATTTTTTCATACTTATTCGTTTACTTGTTCAAATTGTTCTTGATTTAGAATAATCTATTCATTTTAATGAAAATTTCAAATAATTATTAAAACGACGATTCAATGATTACGACTCTGTATTCACTAATACTATAACCTTAAATGATTATTTTGAATTTATAAAAAAAATTTAAAATTAGTGACAAGCAGCAGATTCAATGTATATGTTTTTCTCAAGAGACCCTGACAATTAAAAGGAATAAAAATAACAAATACAATTTAAAATTTAATTCTCTTTTCACTTCTTCACTTTCATGCTTATCTAGATTCAATGTTTTTAAAGTTAATCAAAGACATTCACATTTCTTTTAGGTTTAAAAAACTTTTGAATGCTATTTCGATTATGAGACTATTAGCCTTTTTTTAAGTAATGGCTGTTCTTCAAAATTAGGCATTATCACGTACGGTCTTTGATTTTTTTATTACAAAGATATTATTGCACAATATTTCCCTATTAAAACAAAAAAGTTTTTCTTTAGATATATTTGTTAAATATTTGATTTCTTAAAAATACGTGTAATTGCTTTTCTCTTAATTATAATATTCAAAAAAATATTCCGGATATTCAATATTGTAAAGTTAATGCATCTGAACGTATATCATTTGTATTTGATTTCGATTTCGATTTCATTTCGAATTTTTTATAAAACAATAATTTGCTTTCATTTAAAGACATTCATAATATTTATTTAAATTTACTTATTATATTATATTTGTGTTTAAATAACATGAAAAATTAACTTGTTTATATAATTAATTCCGATTTCGAAGGCCTTTATTTATGATTAATGAATCAATAATTGATTAGAATTTTTAGATCAATTTAGCGATGAAAGATATTGGGGAAAAAAATGTAATTTTAATGAAAAAATATTTTTAAATCTTTGGATCAAGAGCATCATTTCATTAAAATTTTCATTTCAAAATTTGTAGTTGTTTCTCATTTCAAGGGTAAACTCATGCAGACAAAAAAGCGTATCGCAGTTCAATACACCTTTTGCAAAATTGTTCTTTTAAAGGTCGCTTTGACATTGACTTGAAAAATGAATATGTTTGAATTTTCAAGATCTCTTGAATTTTCATAAAGGAAAAAAAGCAGCACAAAAATCGATTACTTATTCAAACAATCTATATGCGTAACATGTTGAACTTGAGACCATTTTCATTTAATATTCTGAAAATTTTAAATTTTCAATTAATTAATAAAAATTAATAAAAAAAATTTTTTAATACATTTACATTTTTTTTATAATTATCGTATTATTATTAGAAATTATATATTCGGGATTAAACTATAAGTTTATTTTTATAATATATATTCCTATGTAAAAAACACTCGTTTGTCAAATTAAAAAAATACTCTTTAAATTAGAGACTTATATATTTAATCACAATCGCTAAAAGTTGAAATATTCGATCAACTTTTTGAATTTTTGCTTTCTTATTTAATACAATATAATTATTATAATGCATATATATCATTATAGACCAGAATAAATTGAGTAAATTCCAAATATTTTCAATTTCAAATCAATTTTCCCAAAAGTTTTATTCATATGGGAAGAATATAAAAATGATAGAAAAATATTTTTTTTTTGCAATTTTTACTTATATAACATCAAATAAAAAAAAATTTTATGTATTTCAATAAGAATTTTTTAGACATGTAAAATATTTATTCTTAAAAGCCTTTTTCTTTTTTTTTTTTAAATAATAATGTGATTAAAATTATTATATTCACAATCGAAGGATTTTTTTGTGATTAATCATATGCATCAACTATAAAACAATGAAATTAAAACCTCATGAGTTTTGATTTAAAAATACAAACGATTATCCAAATAGAAATAATTTTATTTCGTTATTTAATTAAAAAAAAATAATGATTTAAAATTTCAAAATCGAATTGCTCATATTTCACTTACGAATATAACATATAAAGGTTCAATTTAATTTTTAATTGAAATCGAATCATCAAAATATTGTGCAATGAATATCTTTATATTATGGTTCGAAAGAAATGTCGAAAAATAAAATGATGCTTGGATGAAAAAATTTATTTGAAAAATTCGCAAGAATAATGATTCCATTACTTATCATTGATGATAAAATCATTAAAAAAAATAGACTTAATATAATAATATATATATATATGTAAAAATAATATATATCTGAAATATCACATTCAATAGACAGAATCATGCATAAAAATGAATTTTATAAAAACAAAATAGACATTAGAGACATCTTTAAATCAGAAAATTTATTTTAAATATCTAATAGTGAAAATTGTAAAATAATCTAATAGCTGATGATACAAATATCATGAATGGCAATGAACATTCACTATGTGAAATCAATAATGAAAAATTATGTTCTACAATAAATTAAAAAGAGACAACTTGTGACAAACGTAAAAAGATAGAGATTTAAGAATTTTATCAAAGAAAATAGAAATTTGAACATTTTTGTATTTGAAGTTAGCTCATGAAATCCTGAATTAGTACCTGTACTTAATGAATTCGGAAAAATGAATACAGAGCCAGTTGCAAAAATGATGAAAATTATTTTAATTGCGAATTCAACCCCTTCTTTTTCCCATTGGTATCTCATTTTGAAAAGTATGATCAAGAAAAAAAGCACAGTAAATAAACCATAATTGAAAAGACTTCTTGCATAATATATCATCAAGCTGTAAAATAGCAAAGGAATTTCGATCACGTTTGAATAGATAAAATAAATAATAATTGTAACAAGAAAAAGCTTCATTTTTATGAAATAATTTTCGATATGTTGGCATAAATTTTTTTCAATATTTTTCTTTAATTTTTTTTACAATAGATGTCTTCTAGATAAATATATTTATTAATTTTCTTTTTGAATCATTTTAAAGCACATAATTTACAAAATATCGATTCCCATTTTTATCTCTTGCTTTATAATCATCCCCACACTTCTTCAAACTATTTTCGTAAAAAATTCTTAAAAATTAATTGCTTAAAAATGATTTTTTTTTGCATTTTTACTCGACCGAAATGATTCACACCAATTAAAATAGTTTCGAACTTAAGCGTAAATACAAAGAAAAAAAAGAAAAAAGCATAATAATATTGGACAAAATATATTTTTTGTAGTAAATATTTTACCTTTAATTTCTAAATTTTATTGCGAATGAAATTTTAATTTTTTTAATTCCTTTAAAGAGATAATTATTAGATTTAATTTGTACGAAGAAACTTAAATGGACTTGATCGAAAAGAGATTTTTAAAATTTAAAATTAATTTCAATTGAAAGTATATAAAAAAGTTTTTTAGCTATTAAAAAATCATAATAATTAATTTACTGACAACTTTTTGATCAAAGTATGTCAAACCATCAAATCGAATTCGTCAAATAAAACCTTCTTTTTATATGAATCGAAATCGGAAATTTATTTTTCAAATCTACTTTCAACAAAGTAAAAATTATTGAATAACAAATCGCTTCCTCGAATAATATTCATTGAATAAATATTGGCCTACATCGAAAAAATAAAGCTTTAAAAACTTTCAAACCAAAGCTTTACAATATAAATTTTATTTTTATTTCGATGGCCATTAAAATTTGATAATTATATTATTATGATATAAAACCAAAAAAAAAATTTAAAATTTAAAAAAAAATTTATCATAAATTAAATAGTCAATAAAGTTTCACTTAATAATTCAAAAAAAAATTTATCAATCGATTAACAAAAAAATTATTTATTTAAAAGAAAAAACTTGATTGCATACAAGTATTTCTAAAACAAATAAACTCAAATAAGATTTGAACTCAAATCATTTTAGGAATCATTTGAAAAGAAAAATTTACACTAAAATGTATCGTGAAACTTATAAAAAGTTGGTAAAATTTCCAAACACGAAAAAAGACCTATAAATAGCGAAAATTAATTCACCAATTTTAAAATAATATTTCAAATTTGGACAACGAAATTTGTTTGAAAAGACATAGACAAATTCGCCATTATTTAAAAAAAAAAAAAAAGTTTTTAAGACCAAGAATAAGTTCTGAAATTTAAAAAGAATAAAACAGGTAAAAATGTGAAAAAAAAAGTGTGCAAATAACAAGAGCAAGTGTGAATAGAGAAAAAATGTTTTTTTTTGGCCTTGCTTTGTAAACAGTTTAGAAGTAAAACGCCAGGGCAACTAAATAAAATAAAGTCATTTGTGGCATTTATTGTGGAGTATATATCTAAAGATGTATGAACATGTTCAAAAGATCGAATGAACAGAATGGAGATTATGAATTTCATAGTTTGAGAGCGCATATATACTGGAAAAGAATACAAAAACAAAGATAAACAAAAAAAAAAAGGAAAAAAGAAAAATTTCAATCAAACTGTAAACAAAATGATTTAGAAATCTGTTTACATCGAAATTTGAAAGCAAACTTTAGCAAATGATAAGCTTTAAAATCTTTTGCAAGTGAAAATATTGATTTCAAACCGTTTTTTTCAAAATTTAGAAATTCCTTAAATATCAGATCATAAATTCATTAAAAATAAAGATGTAAGTACTATCAATTAATTTTTCATACATTTCTATATATTTTTATCGTATCTAACAGTCACAGAAATCAAAACATGGATAATATTTACAAAGATTTCAAGTCAAGTTTAAATGAAATCGAAGCATCGACACAAAATAAATCAGTCGCCAATTCGGTGAAAAGTGAATTTAAATTATCACCACATGCTCCAGCCTTCATACCTAGATTTACCATGCCTATTAATTCACAATCAACTCAGCAAACAAGTTACAATAATAATCCAGAATATGATCAAAATTTTCCTGGGCAAAGTGGTTGTAATGAAGAACAAATTAATCAATTACCTGTTCAATCTAATGTTGACAATCATTCGACGAATGAAAACACGAATGGATCATCTAGCGATAATCAAGGGGAATATGAATATTTTGCGCTAAATGAATTAAATCAATTTATTGAACTGTTTTCTAAATATCCAGAACTTTATGATGGATACGAAAATATGTTGACGCTTATACTTGATTATTGGATAATTGAAAATCCGGAAACAATTATCAAATGCATGGTGAATAAAATAATGGATCAAGTAAGTTTTCATTAGTTTTTTGAAAAATGATTTTAAATATTTGATTCTATACATTTTTTTTTTAGGCAATTATGGATAGTAATTTTCGATATATTGGAGTTCGATTTTGTATTCATTTGATAAATAGTCTACATCAAACACCAAATGTATCTTTCAAACAAGTACTTTTACAGCGATGCAAACGAGAACATTCAAGAAGAAGTGCCCTATCTAGAGAATCAGATAATGGTCTTTATTTTAGAGGATTAAGTTTTTTTATAGCTGATTTAAGTTTGAAATTGAATGAATCTGAGCTTACTCTAGCGGTTCCTGATCTAATTAAAACATTACTTTTAAGAAAATCAAATGATAATTTGAAATGCTGTTGTCAAATACTTAAAGTAAGTGAAATTTTAATTATATTATTTGATTTGATTAATATATTTTATTTATTGAAACACAGCTTTGTGGTAAACATTTAACTGATTATTTGAAAACTAATGAATCAATCGAGATATTGGATACAATATTTGATGAATTACGATCATCTATTAATAAAGAAGAAATCGACGAATCAACTAAGAATCTTGTAATTCATACTCTTAAATTGTACGAAAACGATTGGATTGCACCACTATCTTCTGTACCATTGTTTAATCCGTATGCGAAAAATAATCTGAATAACAATTCAACTAACCAAATAAACCCGATCAATCAATTCAATCAAATGGATGATTTTGAAGACGATTTCAACGTGGCATACGATGAAAGCGTGTCATTTGGCTATGATTTTGGTGATTGTGGTGATGAAAATAATGACGACGTTTGTGATGCATTTGAAGAATTCCTTAGAGCATCTGGTCAGATTTAGATGATTTGTGAAGATTTTATTATTTACCTTCTTGTCTTCCTTCTTGTTTTTATCTAGTTCAAGCGTATTATTAGAGAATTTTTTAATCATTTTAGAAAAATCATCTGACCATTTGAAATATATAATTTGAATTGACAGAACTTGATTGTACACAATTCTTAATCATTTTTTATCATTTATATTCTTGATTACAACAAAAATTTACATTTATTTATTATGAATATTAATTATAAAAGTTTATTTTAGCCTTTTTTTTTCTTTTTCGACATATCACAATTGTTAGGTGAATTTCGAAATTTTACTCCAGTTTGCATTCATAAATTGATCGTTAGATAATATTGAGAGAATTTTTATTGATGAAATATTTTATGTTTAAGAATTTTAAATTTTGTACAACAAAATAATTACGGTACAATTTTTGGTTCGTGGCTTTTTTGATGAAACACGAACGATACTCCGGAATCATACGCCCTCTTAAGAAGTAAATCCGGTATGTTTTTTTTATCATTACAGTGATGCCAATCTTTCAAATCAGATGTGCAATCTGCGTTATCGGGTGGATTCTTAACTTGTATACCATTTACACATCGTTGACATTTTAATTGTTTGTGTGTATGACTAGCATGCTCTTCTTCTAACTTGAATAAATCTTTGAGATCTGACATTGTAAAATGACGTGCTACATCCTCCTCGCCATCAACTACACAACTACTTAGAGCTTTTTTGTAAGTTTGGCGCTGAAATATTTTCTCCTCAATACTTCCAGTAGCAAACAGTCGATAAATAAAACAGTCTTTTTTTTGTCCATCCCTCCAAACTCGAGCCATTGCTTGTGAATCATTTGCTGGGTTGAAATCGGGATCCATCTTTTAATTAAGGAAAATAAAAATTAGGTCAAATTAATTCCATGAAATTTTAAAATTTACCATAATCAATCGATTTGCACCGATTAAATTTAAACCACAACCACCAGCTTTCGAGCTCAGCAGAAAAATAAATTCTTGACTTTCTGGTTTGTTGAATGATTCGACAAGTTTACCTCTTTTCTTTATCGACATCGAGCCGTCAAGACGGACATATTTATAGCCTCTTTGTGCGCACAAACTGCTGAATAAATCAAGTGTTTGTGTATAATTTGAGATCAAAACTACTTTGTCATTTGTCATCGCTTTTATCATGGCTAATAATAAATCAACAATTTTCAGTTTACCCGAATATTCCGGCATCACTTTGGTATTATTCTTAAACATTTCTGGAAAATAAGACATCAAAGATTTATAGCTGGCTTCTTTTTCGTTTTTCAAATCTTCGTAGACTAATTGTGGATGATTGCAAAGTTTTTTGAGTATAGTAATAGCTTTAAGTGAAGAGCTACCCTTTGAATTATCATTTTCTGAAACAACGTCTTTTATCAAACTTGTTTTAAGAAATTGTTTGTAAAGATCAGTTTGAAGTTCTGTGAGTTTGACACATATAATTAGTTCGATTTTTTTTGGCAGATATTTTGATAAAAGATCAGATGTACGTCTAATCATGCACTTATCTACTATTGAAACTAAATCTTTGAGCCTTTCTTTTCCCAATTCTTCTGACTCTTTCGTAGCGTCTGCATCTCGTCCTTTTAAAATTGGAAGTTCGAATTTTTTTCTAAAATCAACTGGTGTACCTAATAAGCCTGGGTTCACAAAACTCACCAAACTATAGTATTCAAGCAAATCATTTTGAATAGGTGTACCTGATATTAAAACTCTTCGTTTACAATTAAGCTTATTCAGTGCAGTATAAGTTTGATTTTCCATATTTTTAAGCCGATGGCCTTCATCACAAAACATTAAACCTATTTCACTTTTATATAATTCAGATATGTGTAATCGTAATGTTTCATAAGAAATGATAAGTACTGGGTTTATAATTCTTCGGCCAACTGTCATAAACGATTTTAAGTTTTTATCGATATCTGCTTTAGAACCACCATCAATTGCCATCGGATTTATTTTACCTGATAACCATCTAAGAGAGTGAAAACGAAATATAGAAAATTATTTATCGTTTTGATTGTGAAAATTCGAATAAAAAATTTACTTTTCAATTTCATTATACCAATTTCGAACTAGGCTACTCGGACAAACAATTAGAACTTTTTGTATTTCAGGTTTACATTCAGGACTTTGCCTCAGTAACGTCCACATTAAACTGATACATTGTAATGTTTTACCAAGTCCCCTTATTTAAAAAAAGTATTAAAAAATTAGTCATCAAATGCAAATAAAAATTCTTTCAATAAGGGTGAAAAATACAAAATTTTAGATAAATTTCGAAATTTATTATTTTAAAATAAATTTTCATCAAATAGGATTTAAAAAAAAGATAATTTACATGTCATCTGCGAGTATATTTCCGAATTGAGCATCTATGAATTAGAAAAATAAAAATTTAATAAAATTTTTGAAAATAATAAAAAAATCATTTACCAATTTGTCTACCAGTCACACAGTCATACATAAACTTAACACCTTCTCGTTGATGAGGTCTCAATATTTTACTTATCTGTGGATCTACAACAACATGTACTAGCTGTTTCTTATCGATAGTTAGACGTTCTTGCTCAGTAATTTCTGGTGGTTCAAAAAGAACAAGTGCACCTTCTTCAAATGGATCATGTAGAGGACGTCTTGGACCATCAAAACGAATACCTAAGCTTCTTCTGTGAAGAACTCCTTGATAATTTGCGATAGGAATTTTGAATGGTTGATTGAGTATCTTCTGGATCATAAGTTCATAATCTGACAAATGATCTGGATTGTCATTACGATTGCATAAAACATTTCCAATGTTTGACTGTTTTAATGGTCGTGAGCCACCCCAGTCAACTTCACTTTTGCGTTTCATTTGTTGACTAGGTGCATTTATTCGAAGCATTTTTATCTGAAGTTTAATTTAATAAACTTTTGAAAAAAAAAAAACTAATTTTAAAATTTAATTTGCACCTTACAAAACAAAAATAATCTATTCACAGAATGATAAACATATATAAGAAAAAAAATTTTTTTTTTTCATATTCTGTTACAAGGCGGCAAATCAAACATGAGATGTATTAGATTCCTTATTTTTTAGCACTAAAAAATCGACACTGCTGCTCTTATTTCTAAAAAAATCCGCATTTGTTATGATCTTTTCATATGAGTGCCCCGCTTGCTTCATTTTTCATATGAACTGTGAACCTATCATTTTTCAACAAGTGATTTATTTGCATTATTATTAATCTTAAAAAGATGCTCTTAAAATGTCCTGATGGCAAAACCACTTAAGATTATAAATAAAACCAATAGATTTGATATTGGTGAGATACTAGATAATCCATCAATTTTTGGCAAGACTGCTTTAACAAAATTTTCATCTGAAAAATCATATTCAAATTCTTCTAACGACATATCATTTGTATGCCAAAAAATAAAAAGTTCGAATTTCGAAACGGCAATATCAACATCTTCAACTAGAATGAAGCGCTCGATCGATTTGGTAAATGAAAAAGAAGATCGATCTAAGCGACTTTCTGTCAAAGAAAGTTCAATTGTAAATAAGACAAATTCTTTGAGAAAAGAAAATCCTATCAAAAAAGTCACTTATGAAAATTATCAACAGCCGAGTAGCATCACAAGATTTAATCAGTCATCATATAATGTAATGGACATTATTCAGCGCAAACGTACTTTACGCAATGCTAATGCTCAATCAAGTGCCAAAACAGATCAAATCAATAATTCGAAAATTGAAAAAATAGATTTGAAACATGAAATTGATACGAATGACAAATCAACTCAAAGTCAAGCTCGAAGTACAAAGCAATTTAAAGCCTTAAGGTAAGTTATTCATTTATTTTTTTTATTATAATTTATAATAGGTTGCTTATGAATCAATATTTAGAAATATATATGATTGTTCGAGTAAATTTGATATTTTTAAATCTTACTTAAATTAATATTATAAAATAGCTCTACAAACATCATTGATGATGATGAGGAACATCAAGATTTTCTTCGTGATATTCTCAAATGGAATACAAGTTGGTTTAAAAGTGCGAATAATAGTATTCCACCTAAATTATGTGAAGAGGAAGTCCAAAAATTGAAATTGAATTATTCAAACGTAAAAGAATATATCCAATATTACAAACCATTAATGTTGCTTGAAATTTGGGCCCAAATAGTCGAAAGTGTTGAAATTTTGAAACAATCAAAACCATGCAAAGTGAAATTAATTATCAATTCGTATGAAGCAGAAGACGATTTTTTAGTGCTCAATTGTGTTCTGCCTGTGACGAATAATGACTTGAATTCGAATAGTTATCCAAACGAAGGTGATTTAATTGTCACCGAATTGACTATAATCAAAGATGTCAATGCAACTGAAAGTATTCTGAATTTGGGATACATTTCAAAGTTAACTGTGGAGAACGTAACTGAAAAGACAGTATTAAACAAAAATTTGGGTTGTTTATCTATGTCTGAAAAATTGTTTAGATACACGATCAAACTAAATTTGATTAATATTAAGATCGATGTGGATAAACATATTCGATGTAGTTCAATTTACTATTTAAAGTCAAAGTTAAAACAGTGTGAAGCACTTGTTAAACTTAGTAAATCGCCACTACATCAAGGAATTCTTAATCCAGATTCACAATTATTACCCATTCAAATTAATCATAGCCTTCGAGATGATGGTAAATTTAACACTTCTCAATTGAATGTTATCTACAATACAAATCGATTAGTAAATGGATCATCGCCTGCAATTCTTTTAATACAAGGACCACCTGGAGCAGGTAAATGTATTATTATCATTATTTTATGACATAATTCTAATTTTATACTCGATTGACAGGCAAAACTTATACTCTCATTGGAATGGTCAAAAAGATTTTTTTAGATTGGAAAGAAAAAGATTGTTGCCCTAAAATTTTAATTTGTGCACCGTCTAATGGTGCAATTGATGAAATAGGAAGACGACTGTTTAAAGAAAAAGATTTTTTAAAACAAGCAAATGTTAATCGTTCACTGCGCATTGTCAGAATTGGACAAGCAGATAGCATAAATGAGTATGTGAGAAAAAATCTATTTATTGATACATTGATAGAGAAAAATGTGCAAATATTTCACAAAAATCAGAAAGATTTGGATGCAAGTGAATTAGAAGAGAGAGAAACACAAATGAACAAATTAACAATCCAGGCAAACAGTTTTGAAAGAAACAAAGATTTTGAGGAGCTTAAAATGGTGAAAGCAAAAATTCAACAATTGAAGCGGGAAATTTCTTATCTTGAGATGGAAAATTATCAACTAGCTGGAAAAATGAAAAAAGAAAACTTAAACAATGAGCTATTGAAGAAAAAATATCGTAATGATTTGCTTCACAAGGCAGATGTCATATTAACAACATTGAGTAGTTGTTGTAATTCGAGCTTAGTTCAAGTTTATAATGAAAAGCGCATCTTTAATTGTTGTATAATTGATGAGGCATCTCAATGTTCTGAACCCGAACTACTCATGCCATTAAGTTACAATTATATTAACAAGTTGATTCTAATTGGCGATCCTATGCAACTGCCAGCGACCACCATTTCTACTGCAGCGAATAAGTTCGGTTTTGGCACATCTTTATTTGAAAGATTTTACAAATATTTACAAACCAAACCATTTTTAAACCAATACTACATTATGCTTAATATTCAGTATAGAATGCACAGTGAGATATGTTCATTTCCATCTAGAGTATTTTACAATAATCGTTTAGGTACTGACACTCGAGCGGACAAACGTAGATTTCCATTAGTTTCATATTTGGTATTTGATGTAGAAGATACTGAAGAATGTAAAAAAAATGTAAAAAATATTCATAATTCCCGTGAATCAAATTTTGTTCTAAAACTGACAAATAGATGTGTTGTTACGATTGAATCGTATAAATATTTTCAAAAAAATTATGTTGTGAAAATCGGTATAATTACACCTTACCAAGGTCAACGAAAATTATTGGAAGAAGGTCTCAAAGATTGTGAAAAGAATACAAAGGTGAAAATTGAAGTAAATACGATTGATGCTTTCCAAGGCAGAGAAATGGATATTATAATTATATCAGCCGTGCGTTCGTTCAAAGATTCGTCTAGTAATATTGGTTTCTTGGATTCATTTCAACGTCTTAATGTAGCGATTACACGAGCCAAAAATTCTTTATTTATTTGTTTGAATGCCAAATCTTTACAACGAAATAAATTATGGAAAGAATTAATTGAAGATTCTATAAGACGTCGATATTATAATCCGTGCCCAGTAGATGTAGATGAAAAATTATTAGATAAAATAATTTGTAATCCATCGTATTTTTCATTTTAGACTAAAAAATGAAAATTTACGATATATAATTATTTTTTTTTTCTTTATTTTGTAAATTTCAACTAAAGTGACAATTCAACCATGTTCTGGTATTTGAACACTAATTTCAAAAATATAAAACGAACCTGCCAGTTGAGCTTTTTATTGAATAAGTAGAAATTCTACGAGTAGATATTTAATTTTTTGCTAGAAAAATAAGTTTCAAAATGATTCAAATAATTTTATTGTATAGTTTAATTTGTTAAATTTTTGGTAAAAATCTAATATATGATAATATATTATTATATTATTTAAATAAATTTTTTTTTTAATTGGCGTTTATTTATATATTTTAATATATAATGTAATTTTGATTTATCAAATCACCTTTTATTAAGATGATCGCCAAGCTCTAGATCCACTTGATTAGTGATGTCATTAAACTAAAAAATTAATCGATAATTTCAGCTTAAAAAATTTTGCAATCAGGAAAAAGCCTAAATTGCAAATACTCAATGAAATGAATAAGACAGAAAAGATTTGGATGAAGTAAATGAAATTAAAAAAAAAATTGAAAAAAAATGATAAAAAACTTAATGCAAATTAATTAATATGAACCAAAGAATTAAATACTTTCTATAGTCACTGGTTTGAGCTAAATATTCGTATTTAAAAAACTTTGAAAAAGTGGTTATCGAAATGTTTAATATTTATAACATATTAATTTAACTTGAAAAGCCAATGAGTTTTGCGATTCAATTTTAATTATTTCATGAATTTCTCAACACATTCATTTCAACTTCATTGAAGATTTAACGCGCAAAATAAAATTTACCATCATTTATTAAGTAAAAATATTGATCAGACATTTGATCAAATGTCTAAAAAATTGAAAGAGGATAAAGAAAATTTTTCGAAACGATTGAAAATCTATCCAGTGAAAATATGATTAAAAAATTTGAGCAAAAAAACGAAAAAAAAAACTTACTTAATAATTTCAATATTTAAAATAATCAAGTTTTTTTTTAAATAAAAACGAGAAGTTATCTTTAGTCATTATTTGGTTTTTTTTTGCACCCATGAATGATACAAAATATTTGTCATACACCTATGCACACATATAAAAAATAGGTGTATATCATTATTTGGACTGATTGATTTAAATAATGTATTTACATGAACAAAATATGAGAAAACCACAGGTGAAAGACTAACTGATAAGAGTAATGGTAATTAGAGATCAGTTTTATGTTGATCCATAAATCTGATATTCAAATCAAAGTACAAGTTTGAATAAAATTTTTTTTTAATTTTAAACTAATATAAATTAAACCCTTGTTTCTTAATTACCATTTTTTTCCAGCTATTTAAGGAATAAAAAACATTCCAGAGAATTTGATTTTAAGGTATGACTTCAATTAAAAAGCTAAAATTAACTCTACAATAGTGTTAAATTAAAAACTTAAACCAAAATTAGATTATATAGTGGCCTAATTGATAGAAAACATTCTTATAAAGAAAATTATATAATTTCAACTCATCGTCAAGTCGAGCCCACCGAACCTGATGAGAGCCTAACTGAACTGTATACATATATATATATATAAATAATATATTACAAACAAAACAAAATATAATTCTCTGTCTAGTCGACACATTTAGATTTTTGAAAAAGAATGTATTACTTGAAAACAATTTTAATACTATTCTCCATCGATGAAACAGTAAAACTTGAATGTTGATCCATAACTGAACATTTAATCAGATTTCGAACAGATTGTGAATTAACTTTTCTAACTTGTAACTTATCCGTGCCGCTTGATTCGGTTTGCTTACGTTGAACTTTTACTTTTTGATTTAGTTCCTTACTATCCATACGTCTTACTATTACATTTGAGATCAAATTCTGATTAGTCTTGTAATTACTAGAATCAAGAAGAAGAGTTGGACATCGCTTGATTATATCTTCATTAATTCGAGATATTTTATGCACACTTATTTTACTATCTTCAAGTATAGTTCGCCTTTCTCTTATCATGCTCAGAAATTTATTTCAGTCTGAATTCATATGTCTAAAATGTTTAAAATTACTAGGCCCCACATTTTTAGCTGAAATAAGTTAAATTATTTATTTAGAAATTTTATCATTCATAATTTTTTCGCTTTTTTGTCTTAGTTTGTATTGAATATTAAAATGATCCACATTTTCAACATGAATATGTTTTTACAACGGATAAAAATCTCAAATTTTTTTTCTTATATTTCGCTTGATTTAATTGAAATTTTTGATAAAAATGTTTCACTATAAAATTTTCCTCCATAGATATGTGATTTTTTTAGTCATTTTGAATTAGCAATGAATAGGTATAATTTTTTTTTTTCGCATTTGAAAATCTAATTCTATTTTCATTTCAGATATAAATATTTAGATTTATTTCTCTTTTATTCGACTAAGTGAGGTAAGTAATTTTTTCAGAAAAAAATTTCTAAATTCAAACAGGAAATAGAACCAATTATTATTATATCTCTTATACTTTTTTTAATTAGGCAATTTATTGCTTAAATTCAAATTTGTGCTTAAAAACGGAAATGGATATGAAATCATCATTTATGGGTGCTTTGTCTTTGAAGCCAACACCTAAAATAGTAATAAAAAATGATAGCAAGCAACATTCAAATCGTCATAAATCGTCAGATATAAAACATTCACACCATCGAAGCCTAAATTCGATAAATAGTATGGTTAATCAGACAAATTTTGTTTTAAGTGACAATTCGTTAAATTTAAATCAAATCTCATCTTCATCGCTTAAAAATCAAAATAATCAACCACTCAAAAATAAAGTACAATTTATTAAACATGCTGAAAATTTAATAAAGCAACAAACGCGTTCGACAGCATCAACAACAGCAAAATCGGTTTCATTACTTCAAAAATCATCATCATCTATAAAAATTCCCAATAGCCTTCTGCAGAGACGATCTATACTCAACACAATGAATTCTAATTTAATCGCCAATCAGCAAAATTCTAGCAATCTTCTCATAAATTCACTAATGAAAACAAGAATCAACTCATCAAACAGTCAGCAAGAGAAATTAAACGATGTGACGAGAGTAGATGATAAGATGATAAAAGTGATTAAATTGTGTGTGACACGATTGGAATTTAGTTCGCCATTGTTTAGACGAATTGCAATGAAGATGAACTTTTTGTATTTCAGGCCGACTTATGAACAGATACATAATTACGAACGATTTTGTAGCACATCAAATAAAGCCGTCCTAAAACAGGTAATGAATAGAGCACATACATTAAAATATAAACCATCACGCAATCGATCTCGTATGCTTCGTTCAAATGAAATTGTAGATGGTAAATTAATGATTTCTTGGCAACGAAGCAATTATGTTCATGTATATACGTTTAATCGAAGACAACGTCTAAGAAGATATAGCCAGATATCAGGCGAACATCGTACATTGCAAATTATGTGTGGCCTTAAAAAGGTCACTTTACCTAAAATTATTGATTGTCCACATTGTAAGAAGTCCATTAATCCGAATTTTCATTATTGTGTAGTATCACGTCCAGCTAAACAGTCATCGAATTTATCTCTATTGAAGAAAGGTCATCAAAAAATTAAATTGAATGGTAATATGTTGACATCCGACTGTATAAGCAATGAGAGTGATAATAGTTTAGATATGGGATTTAATCGATTAGTAAGAGAAAGGCGAACTATACTTGAAGATAGTAAAATAAGTGTGCATAAAATATCTCGAATTAATGAAGATATAATCAAGCGATGTCCAACTCTTCTTCTTGATTCTAGTAATTACAAGACTAATCAGAATTTGAT
>BLXL01010398.1:0-19402 GCA_023170135.1 Acarapis woodi
GATTTTGTGGTAAACCATGCAAAAATGTATAGCTATTACCACCTAAGCAATCTTTCAACAAATAGGTTAACTAAGTTTAAAAAAAAAAAGAAAATAATCAATTTTTTTGAAAGAAGAACAATTTAAGAAAGAATTTATCAATTTTATGAAAATTGTTTAATTTTAAAATCAAATATTGACATAAAATCAAACAAAAATTGTTTTCGACTAGTCTATTCGACATGAGAATTAAAAGATCTTGAAACATTAATCTTTATTTTTTATTTTCCCTACCCTATAATATAAAAAGAAAAAAAATGTAAATTAGTATAATTAAATTTAATTTCATTTGGTTCTTTAGTTAATTAGATACTTTCAAAGAGTCCCTATATGGTATGTAATGGTTAGTAGTCATTTGATTGTCAGATAAAAGGGTTATCACTTTTCCCAGAGTCAATAATGATTTATTGATTAGATTTCCTTCTTTTAAACGATCACCTGTGGAACCAATAACTGATGCCCGTTCGCTACCAGCTAAATCGATAAAATTAATTTTAGACAGTAATTGCGTACAAGTCTTCTTTTTCGCAGAATTTTCTTCATTTTTAGATGGTATTTGTTCGTACACATTTAAATTGAAAATCACATGTGATCGACTACTTCGATCATTCATCAGTGTCGATGCTATTGCTTTGTTTTTGTTACCCTTAATCAATATATTAAATAGGTCTTCGACTGAATTAATCATATGTAACGACAAATTTTCCACATATGGACTTCCACCTGGCTTCTCACGTATTCTCAGCGCTTGTTTCTCATCTAAACTTTTAACATCAGCTAATAAATCATGTATTTTTTCATTGTAAATTTCTAAGTAACTAGCTTCAATCACAATTTTTTTTTCATGATTTTTTGTCTGATCGAAAAATTCTCTTGCAAATCTTGGTATAAGACCATTATTATCATTTGTGCCCATGATTGTATGGGATTTTCCTGATCCAGTTTGGCCATAAGCAAACACACATACATTATTTCCGTTGAAAATTTTTGCGAATAAAGGCTTACCGATCGAGAGATACACTTTTTCTTGACTTACGTAATCGGGCGAACTTGGTTTTGAAGAATTAAAACAATAGTCAAATGAAAATTCAAGAAAAGAATTTGAGTTTTTATCTTTAACTTTTATGGTATTGTTTTCACTGCTCACTATAATAGGCAAGTTCGCATTTTCTGGATTTCGTTCTCTACAATTTAGTGGTCTTACACGAATGGCTACTGAAATATTATTTTCATTTCGTTGTGAATTTAATGATTCTTTAATGTCTTCTTGTATAGATCTTTTAAGTTGTTGTGGTGTTTTTCTCTGCAATTTGGGTTCACTCATTGTACACATATTGAATATAGATGATTTGTTCTGTCTTCTCAAATAATACGGTGGAGGTGATGGAGTTTGAAACGAGGTTATATTTTGTGATTGTCTACCAATCGTTGTCTAAAATAAGCAAAAAGAATATTTTTTGTTTAATCCACACGATTATAATAAAAACACAGTGAATTTGAACCATAATATAAATTATATTAGTACGAAAAACTTACATTTTTGCATGGTTTACCACAAAATCTTCGAGATGGATTAGTATTTATGGTAGCCTGTAGGTTATTTTCATTTTGTAGTTGTTGATTATGTGATCGGGTAAGTGAACGAATAGGCGTTGTTTTAATTGTAGTTTGTTTAGGTGTTGTAATAAGAGATGATGATTTGGTTGGTGTCATCGAACAAATATTTACTGTTATGTAGTTTGGAGAAGATTTTCCTTGTCTCATTTTAAAAATTTTCTTTTATTTTAATTATCATATGATCACTAAATAAATATATTATCAATATATTCGAATCAGATTAGGTCAGTTTAAGCTTGCCAAATCTAATTCTAGAAACATTAATAAAAAAAAGAGACAGAAACGTTGGACAAACGCGCAAAAAAATTTGAATTTACTACATGCGCAGAGTGACCTAAAAATTTTATTTGTATTTGCGCATGAGTCAAATTTTGGAAAAAAATTCTCCTTTTGTTTTGATCAATCAAATGATTTTTTTTTTTTTTATATCTTTTTTTAACATAAGAGTCATTTACTTTACTGTTTCGAATCAAAATTCTTCATCAATTAAGTTATAAAAGAGTAACCATCAATTAATTATTCTTAAAGATGGTTAATACATCGAATCAGCAAACTAATGGGGCTAACACCCTCATTGTTCCATCACTTATACCATTCTCATCTGCATCACAATTATCATCTGTTAATTCGCCAGGTTTGGCAAGTACCCAGTCATTGATCGCACAAAATCAACTAGCACAACAACAACAATTTTTACAAGTAATTCCTCAAGAGTTTCAGGTACCCCAACTTTATCAACACACAATGTTTCCTCATGTTCTACAACCTCAAGCTAGTCTCACTTTGCAACAACAGAATTCAATTCAAATATCAAATGAGCAGCTGGCTGCTGCTAAGAAAAAACAAAATAAACAACAAAAAATCGTGTCTAAAGCATCAAATCAATTGCAACAACAGATTCTCAAATCAAATGTATCAAGCCAATTTAGCGCACAAAGTAATCAGCCGATGGTCATTAGTCAACCTATGTCAAATGTGATATCAAACTCTCCACAAGCAATTACAACGAATAAAAAAATCATAGATTCACAAAAGAATAAAATTGTAAATATATTCTTTGAAAATTACAATATTCATATCAATAACTTATTCTATTTTTTTTTAGCAATTAATCCAAAACAGTCATCAATTAGCTCAGCAAGCATTTGTAAATTCTCAATTTAAGCCTCATTTACCTAGTCTGGCTCAACAATCACCTGTCCTTAATCAGACTCAACTAATCACTGCTCCAATCCAACAAATACCACAACAACAAATCGCCTGGGCCCAAACAAATCCCATTCAATCTGTACAAAGTCAACCAAGAATCATTTTCGGTCCAACCACACACGCAACTACTGATGTTTTTATCCCAAATACTAATCCAGGTCTTCAACAACTATACTTAAGTAGCAATAATCAGAATGTAATGCATTTGGTTACTCATCACCCAGCCACCAATGTGCAGCAACCCATAATACACACAACTAACCAAACTACCAATACTACAACTGCTCAAACAACTAGCAAATTGAAGGTAATTAAGCCAGCGTCATCACAGACAAATATAGACACAAACATACAAAGTAATGGTAATTTACAAAAAACAGTTAAAATGATGATTCCAAGTGAGAAAAAGCTTAGTAAAAAAGAACAAGAAAAGCTTAATAGTAAGTTTTCAGCTAAAAGTACACAGCAAATGAATGCTGAATTGTTGGCTCTAAATGAAAAAAACAAGTTACAAAGATCAGAATCAATGAAATCACTAGATTCAACCAAATCAAAAAATGAGAATAAACAACTTAAAAAACAAAATATTAGTCAAGATGATGATTGCACCAATTCAATCAGTAATAGCAGTATTGGAAATTCGAAAAAGGCTGAAAAGAAAATAAAACAAAAAGCCATTGTTAAACCACAAATTATGACCCATTGTGTAGATGGATATATTATACACGAAAGTTCATTTCCATTTCCGGTTAATGTAACCGAAGAATTAAATGAAGAATTGGAACAAATCAAATTGAATAATAACAACAGCAATAATCAAATGACAGCTGTAAGCAATGAAAAAGTTAAATCTAAAAAACCAAAGAAATTTAAATTAAAATCGAGTCAAGCGCAATCATCGCCAATCAAGAATCAAATGGCAAGTAGTCAACAAATTAATTCAACCATTATTTCTAATTCGCCCATATCAACTGAGTCAAATGGTAATTTGAAAGAAATGCAAAAGAAAAGTGTTCTTGAACCGATAGATGAAAAGGCGCAACAACCATCAATGACGAAAGAGAAAAAAACCAATGTAGTCTCAGTCGCACCAATCAATGAATCATCAAATTCTTTAGATGAATCAAATGTATATCGTTGGTCAGTCGATCAGGTTCATGATTATTTATTAAAGCAAGATGTTTCAGAATCAATTGTTAAAGAGTTACGCAACGCTCAGATTGATGGTAGATCATTAACATTATTGTCAATACCGATACTCAAAGATAAATTTATGTTTAAACTTGGTCCCATATTGTCTATGAAAAAGAAAATTGATGAATTGAAAGAAAAAGCACAAGATGTGCCAGATGATTATGTACCTGCAAGTGGTGAAAATATCTATAATTGGTCAGTAAAGGATACTTATCAGTTTATTTTACATCTCTCATCAAAAGAGTATGCTGAAGAATTCGAACGACAAGAAATGGATGGCCATTCACTTACCCTTATTTCAACAGATAATATTGTAAATGATATGAATATTCCTTTAGGTCATGCGTTAAAAATATTTCATAGAATTGAAGAACTCAAAAAAATTTCATCTAAATAATTTTTTTACTTTATTTCAAGAAAAAATGAGATAGTATTTTTTCTTATTAAAAAAGCCATTTTTTATAATTTTTTTTTAACTCATCCGTGATGAACAATTGAACTAAACAGACAAAATTCTCTTTTAGAATATTTATAATCTTTTCGATTTTAATTTAAAATAAAAAAGTTTCGAACTTAATCAATACAATTATACAAAATTTACTATTGATACGAAATAATTTTTTGAATCGAAAAATAAAATAAATGGTAAATTTTGTTATTTAAGACTTAATCAATGTTAAATTTTTCGAGAAATTTGTATTTAATTTGATGTGGGAAAAACTTGGAATATGTGGCGGATTGTGTGGTGTAAAAAACAGCGGCGGTGTACAATTTTTTCCAAAAGTCCAAATAGTTTTTGATTTCATTTGAATATTTATGAGTATCAACTAGTTTGCCTGATAGGTAATCGAATTTTTGGAGTAATTCATCTACATAATCAGGTGCTAAAAGAATAGCTTGCGCCGTGGTAATCTTGAACCAATTGACAAGTTTACCTATAAAATTTGTTTCAAGTTGTGAATATAGTTTACACATTGGGAACTCATAAATTTCACTAATTAGATTGATAGCCATAGACACTGTGTACTTAAGTTCTTTGTAATCTCGATCTTGTTCAATTTTATCACATATCATTTTTTTGTCAAAAAAAAGTTCTGTTAATATTAGACCGAATTCATTTATATTATGAGATAAGAATGATTTTATTTTTTCTTCAAGATTCAAGGATTCCATAGAACAATAGAGCTCCTCATGCACATTTTCTATTTCCAGAATCATTTTATTTAAGTTTTCAATAAAACTCATCAAATCAATCTCAAATTCATCATCACCTGCTATTGTAGAATACTGTTCGGCTTTAAAATCTTTGAAAAGTTTGCTTAGATTATAAAAATAAGGCGAAAGGTTGTGTAATTTTCTATCATCATTATTTTGAAATGCATTGAAACATTCATTCAAATAGTTGACTTTACTCTTAACATCTTCATGATTGTTCCATTCATTGCTATCGAAAGCATGTGCTAATAACATATATGCCTTGGCCAGAAAATATAACTTCTTTGGTGAACAATTTGTAAATATTATTGCAACTGATTGAATAATCGTTTTCAGGTCTTCTTTATAATCAGATAATTCTTTGCTGAAACATTTATCTTCCCTACACAAATTGTACGCCTCTTTCCAATTTTTGTTAATCGTAAAATTAAATACAAATGGTAATTTCGGTAACTGTAATTGATCTTGATCTCTCGTCATTTTTTTTTTTTGCACGATAAATACTTTAGTTCTTGATAATTTGTTTTATTGTATTTGAAAAAGATGTTTTCAATGCTTTTGCACACTTTTCACACACTCTTAAATTTTTTTCATTTGAAAAGTGAATTTTGAATTAATAGGTGAAAATTGATCTGTTACATTGAAAAAGATTTTGAAGAGTATACCAAACTAAGTTATTTCGAGGTGTCTAAAGAAAGATTTTCTTTGTGTTTAGGATAATGAAAGAAAAAAAAACAGGATTGTTCAAGCAAATAACACTTTAGCATTAGATGGCAGCATAGTAATGATAGATTTTATTTTGACCAATAATTATTGATTGATATATGAATAAAGGTAAAATTAATTCTTAAATCTCATTATTTTTAAAAAGACTAGCTTATTGTAGAGTATATTTAAAATATGATTTTTAGCAGATTACAATGGGTAAACTTTGGCTAATCTTATTTAAATAACAATTTAACAGTTGATAGTCACTGGTCTTAAAAATTATCATCTAGAATGCAAAACTAATAAAAATGGAAACATTAATCATGAATGAATTAATTTTTTATCCTAACTCTGGATTCAAAAAGATATTAAATTTATTTTTATTCCTGGTATTAGGTAAATTAGTGAATCGATTCTAGTTAATGAAAATAAAACTTTAATTTTAAGACAAATAATATATAGATTTACATAATAATGTGTTTTGAAGTACAATTTTTTAATAAACAAAAATTATTAATTTGCAAAAAAAATTAAAAAGAAATTTAGATCGAATCGAGACTTTAATTTGAAACGATAACATTTTTGATTAAAAAACAATATATCAAAAAATGATATTTGATATGCCTCAATCAACAGTTCATTTCTTTTTTGACTTTAGTTATTACTGTTGTAACAACTGATACACACACTTAAGCGATTTGACTAATTTTATATAGCCTCCACGATTTATATCAAATTGATTAGTGAATAATTTTTTTTTGTAATTGAATCGTCTAATTCACATTAGTTTTTTTTTAGTATAATTGAAAAAAAAACTTAATAACTATATATTCATATATCATATATAACCTTGTTCAAATTCGAGTCACCTAATTTTTTATTATTAATGACCATTGTTACTATTGGTGACTTTCGTTCGGTTGTCATATGATTAGTGAAAAAACTTTTCTTTTCATAAGGCATTTAATTTTTAAAATAAACAAATACTCAAATATAAAAGTAATAATTTTAGTAGAATATCATAAAAGGTATATAAATCTGAATCTAGTGAGCCAATCAATAAATTTGATGTATGTCTTTATAGTTCAGGTACCTTTATTCGAAGGGAGAGGTTATACTCCTTCTAGATCTATCGGAAAAAGTTTGAAGGAAAGATATTTTCTCAATTTTTTTCATTATGAAATGAAATCTGATTAAATTATTTTAATATAAAAAAATGATAAATTTTAGCTGTTTATACATAAATATGTATATTTTATTTTGATACAAATGAATGATGCAAATTTATAGATGTCAATAAGTACCTTTTTATCAAAACTGTCAGATTGAAAATTGCAAATGGTTTTTTTTTTCAAGATGGAGAATAAAAATGATGGGAATAAAACACAAATTCGGACTAACGATCAAACTCAATGTGAAACGACAAGTCAATCAGTAATTAGTTCACCTTTCACTGAAACCAAAGGAATAAGAAAATCGTTATCTTCGTCAACAATATCAACGACTGCTTCGATTCAAACTTCATCTGACTCAATTTCCTCTATTTCATCAGCATCTAAACAATCGATACAAACTGATTATTCGAGTAAATCTCTGTTCATCAGCCCTATACCAGTTAAAAATGCACGCATTCGTAATTTCATAGTGGGTAGTATTAATCATCAGGTAAAATCAACAAATTTCAAAAAATTTTATCGACTAATTTTTTTTCAAATGCATTAGTCATCTCTGCTCGGTGTTGAAGAGCTAAATAAATGCTTTCCGAATTCCAAACTTAATATTGCTATCGTGACTTGGAACATGAATGGTAAGCGAGCAAAATGTAATACTTTAGCAGGTAAGTAGCATTTTTGATTATTCAAAACTGAAACAAAAATTTTCTCAATGATAACAAAATTTAAAAACAGATCTTCTGTTACCGAGTAAAATGTTCTATTTACCTGATATTTATGTTATCGGAGTTCAAGAGGCACCATATTCAAACAGTCCGGAGCAAAGAGAATGGGAAATACAACTTCAAAGTACAATTGGCATTGAACATGTCGCTCTTCATTCAGCAAATTTGGGTGCTTTACATCTAATTGTGTTTATAAGAAGACATTTGATTTGGTATACAAGCAAGCCCGAAAGTTCATATGTACATTCAAAAAATAAAACGACAAATATGATAAAGACAAAGGGAGCTGTTGGAATATCATTTTACATATTTGGTACATCACTAATTTTTATTAACTCTCACTTTCCTGCACATGCTAAGCGTAACAAGCAACGAATCGAAGAATACCTTAAAATTTGTAATCAATTGAATTTGCCTAAAAATTTAAAATCACTTCCCATTAAATATTTGAGTGATGATGTGACAAACCGATTTGATTATTGTTTTTGGTTGGGTAAGATAACAAGCTAAGAAATTATATTTAATACTTGCTCTCTTTAAAATTTTCTCAACTTATTAGGTGATCTCAATTTTCGGATTGAAAAAACGCAAGAACAAATGATTAATGAACTTATGGATCCGAAAAAATTCGAATCAATTTTAGAATTTGATCAACTTTTGAATGCTATTAAAAAAGGTTAGATATTGAATCAATGAAAAATATTGAAAGAAAAAAATATAATGCTTTTTCTTTATTTTTATAGATGAAGTCTTTGTAAAATTTAAAGAAGCAGATAAAATAAAATTTTACCCAACTTACAAATATCAGATTGGTTCAAATGAATATAATAATGTGAAAAATCGGGTGCCTTCATGGACAGATCGAATTTTATATAAAGTTAAGTCTCATCGGAATGAAGTGAATTGTTTGGAATATAACTCAGTTTTGGAACTTAATACAAGTGACCATAAGCCCGTTTATTCATTATTAGATATCAAATTGAGACCTGGTCGAGATGATATTTCATTAAATGCTGGACAATTTGAAAGAGAAATATATTTGGAAGGCATAAGGAAAAGAAGAGAAATATGGTCTGAACTGAATGTTAAAAATCGTTTAAGGCGAAATCAATTAAAAAATAATTCAATTTGTAATTTATCATAAATACTTACAATCAATTTATTTGTTAACTATATATTAATAACTTTTAAGGATTATTTTATTTCAAAAATATTAAGTTTTTCTAACTATCAACTGATATCAGATGTTTCAAAAATATAATTTTCAGTTGAATTTTGTTGATATTTTCAATGTTTCTTACCTAATTATATATGAATTTTTTTCGAAAAATTTTTATCATTTTCATCATAACAGTAAAAAAATTTTGTTTTCAAAATTTCAATAATTTTTTATATTTAAAATTCATTTTATGAAATTTTTGGTAAAACTGAGTCACATTAGATTTTAATCTAAAATAGAATTCTTCAAAATCAATTAGCTCCTATTGATTTCTACAAAATGTCCTTAATTATGTCCATTTTTTAAAATCTCAGTCAGAGTGAATGACACATTTGTAAAAAAAGAATAAATTTGAAAATTTCCATTTTTGTATTCTTAGATTCCAAATTTGTATTACAAAATTTTTCTCGAAAATATCAGTTATTCAGATATGTTGACAAATTATTTCTAATTGGATTAGATGGAATATATAAAAGGAAGTGAATAGGTCTCTTAATTATTGAATTTTGCTTAATCAAAGGTTTGCTAAGTTACTAAATCATCTGAATCTGCTGAGTTTGAACTAATACAGATCAATCTTTTTTGCAAAAAAATTTTTTTTAGATTTCTAGAATCAACAGAATGTTATATTCTGTATACTTTGTAAATTAGAATTTCGAGATTATTCAAATTCATAGATTTTATATGAATCGATTATAGAATTATTTTCAAGATTGAGATTTTCTCATTTCAATTTTTTACATTTAAAAAGATCAAAATATAATTTTTAGACCGCTTTCGAAAATATATGTATAAATTAATGGTTTTAAAATTTTAATTAGAACTAATATTTTATTGAAATGGTAATCATTTTTTGATAATTTGTAATATTTTCATTATTAAATTTAGTTGGTTGACTTGTGTTTCTAAATTTTTTCACTATTTGGTTAAGCTTTTTTGAATTATTCATAAAATTTTCTCAAGATTTTTTAGTTGTTTCGGGTGTAATCTTTATCACGTTCTTAATGTCTTTTGAACTAAAATTTCTTGATTTTCTCTCAATCAGTTTAATTACAAGCTAGTCATAATTTAATTAGCGTCATTATTTGAAATGTCTAGTTTTCAAAGTATGAAATTACAGGGCATTTTAATTAAACATGATTTAAGATCGATGAATTGAGATTGATAATTCTCTTAGTTATGACTTTATTGTGTTTTAAATAGAATTTAGTTGTGATTGTTCATAATTCAGAATCGATAGAAAAAAAAACATTGTTTTCAGTCACACTATCGTTCCTCAACATTATTATAATCACATATGGATGGAAAAGATGATCAATTAATTATTATAGTTTTATTGATGCATAATTTTTTTTATGTTAAGTAATAAATTTACAATCAAAAATTATGTTTTATTGCTTTTAAATCACTGGCTGGTAATAGACATTTAGACTTAATTCAGTTTTTTCTGCTTAATTTTTTTTTTCGCATTTATAAATTTAAAAATTCATAAATTTTTGATTTTCAAATTTCAATATTATGTTGTATTTCCCAACTCATTTTGTAACTAATAATTCTGATTTTTAAATAAAGTGATTTTAAACAAATATATGATTTTAAGTATATTATTAAATTGAAATTTATTTTTTAAATTCAATTAATTTTATACTGCGAGCAAAATAAATTTATTTTTTAAAAATTAAAAAAAGTTTGAGAAGTGAAAAAATCCTAAATTTATCAATATATATAGAATTTTATGGTATAACATTAGAAATTTATGTAACAGTACAAATAGTCACTTCAGCCGACATAGAACATTCATATCATTTATCGATTTTAAAAAAAACAGCTGTTTTTGTTTTTGATTTTTTTAGCCGGACTTTATATTTGAGATTACTTATTTTATTTTTGAAATTCAATCTATAAATTTCATTTTTGCAATTTTTTAGTATTAATATTTGTTTTTTTTAATTACAATTATGTCTGTTACTTGGAAGGCACTTGCATCCACTAACAAACAAAAAGTAGACGATTTTGAGGATGATGATTGGGAGACTGATGCTAATTTTGAAGTATGAACATTATTTATATGAAGAAAACAAAATTTTTTTATTAAGATAAAAAATTTTTATTTTTTGATTGTCTGAAAAAGAATAATATAACGGAACAAGAGCAAAGATGGGGCTCTAAAACAGTTAAAGGATCAGGTCGTATCACCGAAGATGTGAAGTATGCTTTACAATGATTAAAATTTCTTCACAAATAACTCATTGCATCTTACTTTGACAGTTTCAAGCAAATAATTCAAGATATTCAGCAAGAGGACAAAAGAGTAAAAGAACAATTTATACATGAATCAGCACGTGATGCCGCAATAGGTTTTGGCGGCAAATTCGGGTGATTATTCAATTGATGAAATTCATCTGTTTCTTTGCAAAGTAATAATAAGATTGAAGAAATTTTTTTTTATCATTTAAATTAGTGTGCAGAGTGACCGAGTAGATAAATCGGCACTTGGCTGGGATTATCATTTGGAGTTAAACAAACATGAATCACAAAAAGGTATAAGAATGATTTATATATTATAATTTTTTAAGACACGTTAATGTGTCAAAAAAAAAAATACAAATTGATTTCATTATGGCATTTGCAAAAGTTTTTGTAGAGAAGATAAAGTTGCTGAAATAATTAATAGATATGTGGAATAGTGAAAATTGAAATAAAATTAATGTTTGATGAGTCTCTATTTTAAAAATTATAGTTAGAAATTATAAATTGTTCAAATTTTTTGTGAATTACTGTATAAATTTTTAATTGCTGATTTTTCAATGGTTCAAAAAAAAATTAGACCATTCCAAGGGATTTGGAGGCAAGTTTGGAATTCATAAAGACCGTAAAGATCAATCAGCAGTTGGATGGGATTATCATGAGAAATTAGATAAGCATGAATCGCAGAAAGACTATAACAAAGGTAAATCAGATTTTTTAGGTTTATTAAATATTTTAATTAATTATTCACCAAATTGTTTCAGGTTTTGGTGGCAAATTTGGCATCGAAAAGGATAAAATGGATAAATCAGCGGTAGGATGGGATCATCATGAAAAATTAGATAAACATGAATCACAGAAAGACTATAACAAAGGTAAATCAGATTTTTTAGGTTTATTAAATATTTTAATTAATTATTTACCAAATTGTTTTAGGTTTTGGTGGCAAATTTGGCATCGAAAAGGATAAAATGGATAAATCAGCTGTGAATTGGGATTATCACGAAAAAGTTGGAAATCATAAATCTCAAGAGAATACAAATAAGCCAATATCTGTTGGAAAAATAAAAGTGCCTGATTTTCAAGAACAAGATTCATCGAATAAGTTAATTGAAAAACCCGTAATATCAGGAAAATTAAAAGTGCCGAATTTTATTGAAGAATCAAAAGTGATAGAAAAAATAAATAAATCTGTTCCTACAGGTAAATTAAAATTACCTCCAACATTCACACGAGAATGCGAAAATGAAAAGACACCGATTAAGTCCGTTGACAGTAGTACGAAAAGCAGAGGTAGTACAAGTGCATTGAAATCGAAATTCGAAAATTTGATTAAGGAATCAGATAATGAAAATCAGCGTAAAATCGAAGAAGAACGTTTGAGAAGGATCGAAAAAGAGGAAAATGAAAAAAACAAAGCTAAACGCGAAGAAGAGGAAAGACAAAAAAAATTAAAACTAGAAACTGAACAGCGACGAATGAGTGAATCTGCTGATCAAACTAAAAGTGATGCTGAAAGCAGTGATAACGAACAAGTTATTAGTTCAAAGGTGAATAAGATCGGTATTTCAGTGTTACCCACGCAAGGTATCATCAAACAAAATTCAAAATCATCAAATTTATCTTCGTCGTATACATTTGAATCAGAAAATAATGAATTTGAAGAAAAAGTTGCTCAGAATGTTGAAAAAAATAGTAATAAGAAAATTAATAATGAACAGACAAATATCTTGGAAATCGAGAAACAAATTGAGTCACAAGATAATGAAATCAACAAAGAATTGAAGGCACGAGAACTCGAAATGCAAAGAGAATTTGAAGAAGAAGAATTAAGAAAAAAGTTGGCTGAAGATGATGAAAGTTTTATTGATGACGGCACAAGTCAAGAAAAGGAGATTAGGGCGGTGGCCCTCTATGATTATGAAGCAGCTGAAAGTGATGAAATATCGTTTCTTCCAGGAGATATTATAGGAAACATAGAAAAAGTTGATAGTGGGTATGTTAATTTTAAATTTTCTAATTCAAAAAAATAAATTTTAATTGTAAATTTTATTTTATCAAGATGGTGGAGGGGTCAAGTGGCTAATGGTGATGGAAAAGTTGGGCTCTTTCCTAGTAATTATGTTGAACAATTAGAAAACTGAACATATTGAAAAATATAAAATTTTTTATACAACCTATGAAGTTAGAATTTTTCGACATTACATTATATTTTTTATTATAATTTAGGAAGTTTAAAATAAAAATGTAAATGGGAATTCGACAAAATCTTTCAATTTTCGAAAATGAAAAAACACTTAAAATCAAAGAAATTTAAATAATTTTTAATTGGATCATTAGGTAAGAAATTGATAATAATAATGTGTTTTTGTTTGAATGCGATTTCCGGCTAAATGTAGAAACTTTTTATTTAAGTAAATTTAAAAAAGAATTTAAGATTATTTTTTGTCTATTCGCATTTAAATATGTTTGTTTATAAAGGCACTTTTTTTTATTGAAAAATAATTTACCTTTAAGTTTATGTAGATATTAGATTAGATGAGGTGTTTGGAATAAATTTTTTTATTTCAATATTGTCTAAATTTTGATAAATATAAGTATTTTCTTATAATGATTTTTCCTATTACGTGCAATTTTTTTTCTACATTATTGATAATCATTTAAGTATAAACTCGGTTTTAAATTATTTGTCGGATTTTTAATCATAAAATTTAAGGTGGGCTGTTTTTACTCAAAAATTTAAATGCATATTATCATTGATTAAATGATGATATATCTTGTTTTTTGAATATTTATGAGGAAAAAATTATTTAAAATAACAATTTTAATTAGCTACTATTTTATTCACAAATATTTTTCAAGCATAAAAATTTCATTAATGGTTTTTTAATCTTAGACATTGAAAATTATAAAATAAATTTATTAATCTGTTTTGATCGTAATTATTCGTCTTCTTTACCCAATAAAAATTACTATAAATATATATTTTTGCCGGTAAAGAAGTTGAAAAATTAATAAATGACAATAAATAAAAAGCCTATTAAGTGCTTAAAGATATTTAATTTTTGTTTTACTCAGTAATTATGATTCTTTTTGAAAATAAATTTATTTAAAAGATATTCGCTTATTTTACGTGAATAATAACAAGCTAAGACTTTATTTATTACCTTCTAATTTAAAATTTAAAATTACGGCGAGACAATATATGATTGAATTACGATGTATTCTTAAATTATAGATTCCTTTCAATAATTTTGAATAAATATTTTTACATATATATTTCAAGTGCTATTTTTCAAATTTATTTGAAATGAATAAAACGATTTAAGTATAAATTCCTAATATAGCATATAATTTAAGAATTAGACGAAAATGATATTTTTAATTCTCAGATTAAGATCCGACACGTCTTAAGTTTTTCTTTTTTTTTGCGTCTGAATTTTAGTTAAGGTAGATATTTTATTTATTATTGTTTTAGAATTGTGTTCTTAAATTCTTTTAGAAATGAACAAACAATAAAATACATTGCGTTTTCTTTTGTATTTTTGTATCAAGATATGAAATCAAGTTAGAAAACGTTTTTTATTTTACTAAAATGAGAATAAATTCAAGTTGAAAAATCCTACTTGAATTCAGTCCCTTGAAAAACTTCAATTAAATCGGTAAAAAGATTATTTTATGATTGATTTTTGAACACAAAAGCTGTTTTTTGATAAACGTACAACAAAATATAATTATTAATAATATAGTTATCATATATAAAACAGTAAAAAATTTAAATATGTGATCCTTGATTTTTTATTTCTTGGCGCCATTTTGTAGCGGCCAAACCCTTTTCAGCTAGTTTTTCTCATCAGCAATATTTACAAATTGAAAAAAAAGAATCGATTTGGTTATGATAATTTTTATTTCATTTTTTTTTGTATATTTAGTTTTAATTATGATAAATTTATTTTTAATCAATTCAACAGTACCGTAATATGACTACTTAAGAATATATTAATTATTATGATGAATATTTGATTTAGTTGTGTCAAATGAAATTAAAATTAATATTTTGAATAATTTTTTATCTTTTTGTGCAACCAAACTCGGCAATCACACTACTTGTGTCAGCAGTCTTCAAAAATTTAGATCATTTCAAAATGAAAATAGAAATCAATATTAGTTTATAACATTTTTAATAATCCAATCATTTGAATTTTTATTTGATTTTTTTTTTATTCGAATAAAATTAGCTCTAAAACATGAATATTTATTAAAAGTAATTGTACCACTTACCGGAAACTAGAAAAAGTATGTTAAACATTTTTCGTGTAATTCTAACATAATCTTGTTGATTAAAACGCGAATTTTTATAGTTTTTTTTTTAATTTTATTGTTTAATTAAGACTTTCAATTTATTTATTTTTAATATTTTGTTCCCTCCGTTTTTCATTTATTTATAAAATCTATTAGAAAAATTTCTTTTTCTCTAATTTACACGATTTAATCAGGCGTTTATTTTTGAAGCCGTTTGAAAAAACTATCTGAAATAATTTAGGAATTGATTAAAAATTTTAGAACTTCATCTTAAAATTTGAGTACATATTATTTATTTTGTTTTTTTTTTTCGGTTTAAAATATTTCGTTAAAAAAACTGCTTTTTCTTAGAATAATTTAGAAAAAGTCAATTTCAGTAATGATTTCTAATTGAGTATTCAAAATATTCAAAAATTACTTTTTCAATTGTAAGATCACATTATTTACGGCTATTTGAAATTTTAAAGAAGTAAATTTGAGATTTCAATTTCATTGATTTTTATGTTTCTCATATTTTTTTTCAAATTCATATCACTTTTTTTATATAATAATTTAATTTGCAAAATATTTTAATCACAGGTCATTCGTTTGAATTTTAATTTATCTTATCCTGAAATCGAATATATTGCCAAACTAATCCAAAAGATTTGACTTGTTAGTCAAAATAGCGTTTATCTGTTCTATCGATCAAAACCTAAAAAAGATATTTAAGCGAATGTTAAAAAGTGATAAATTTTTAACAGGGCATTAAATGTTCATAAAGAAGTTCATAAATTTTTTAAAGTTATTCGAATTGAATTCACAATTCATTATTGTTGACGACAAAATCTAATCTCATAATTAACTTTTGCTCAAGTGAATGGCTATGACTTATGATTCATCAAGTGATATGTAAATAATGTGATAAATGGGATGGCTTAACGGTTTTTATTGGTTTATTAGAATCTAATGTTATTAAGTTAGTAAAGTGTTCTATACAGTGATAGAACACTAATTTAAATTCAAACAAAAATCTTTATTTTTTTACTGCCCTATTGTATTTGAGTTTTAGAATGTGTTTTTCTTAAACAAACTATTTGTTCAAGACTTTTTATACTTTATTTTTTAAAGATGTGCTAGAAGTTGTAGTGAAAAATAAAAATATTTCTGAATAAAAAGATGATTATTATCTTAAAAACTTTTGAATCTTTAATTTTTGGCTGTACCTAGATTTCGAATGATGTAAATTTAATGGTAATATTTTATGATAAAAAAAATTAGGCTGCCAAAATCTATTTTAAACTGAATTTGAATATAAATTTGAACAAGTCGAATGTTTTTTAAATCTAATGCTAGTGAGAAAGAACTTTTTTAATCAATGATGTCCTTATTGGCTTGAAAACTTCTTCACTAAAAATTCCATTTCAAATAATCATATTTCAAAAGAATTGAAAAAAATATTCGGAAATTCTCTCAATAAATAGACAAAAAAAATTTCTCTCAAAATATTAAGTCTTTTATTATATATTATACGGCATATTAAGAACCTGTTAAGAATCAAATCGACGTAGATATTTTAATTTAAATTTGTGTCAAGATAACAAAGTAATTTAAAAGTAAACGTTTTGCACCAATTTGTGCAGATTTTTTTAATCTTCTACATAGACCATCTATTAGAAATTTTTTTTTAGATGTTATTACTTAGACCACATATCAACAATTGATGAGTAAAGTTATAATTTTTATTTGTTTTATCATATTAATTTATTCATTGAATAAGTTTTTTTCTTATTTTAATTTCCACATTGTCTTGTAATTATCTAACAATATAAACTGGTTTCAATTTGTTACAAGTACTTTTAAAATTCGTTTCCAAGATTTACTCAAAAAAATTTATTTGAAATATTTTGCAAATAGTTTTATTAATATTTAAACAGAAATTAAATAGATCGATTAGATATTTTCATTTCGTTTTTCAAAAGATAATTTTTTTTTGTGCAAGGTAGTAGATTCACTAGATAATTATTAGGATAATTTGCAATTTTAGCTTGAATTGTGTTATTGATGATGCATCATTATTTCTTGTCTTTATAGATTTCTTCAATTAAATATTGTAATATATTGATAAAGATTTTTTCAAACTGCCGAAATAAATATTCGTGAAATTTTCATTACCATAAATATTTGCTATGCTATTTATTTAATTATTATCTATTTATCTAATCTTATATAATCATTCATGTGTTGTTTACATGGGTGAATTAGACTTACTTACGTACCAGAAATGCCTGTGATTAATTAATTAATCTGAAATTCCGGTGAATCAAACGAAAAGAATACTAAATTGTATTTGTTTCTTATCATATTCTATTATTCATATCACTGAATGAATATTTCAAATGATTTTTTAAGCATTAATATTTAAATATTTGAAAATCATATTTTATTATTCGTAACTTTAAATCACAATTTATTTGAAAATTCTTTCTCAAAGTGTTTGAAATTGGCTTTTTGATAGACTTTGACTGATAATCTACCAATTCTAGTAAAAATTTTCTACTTAGAATTCTAGAAAAACTGAAAGCCTATAGAATTTATTTTTTTTTTTAAGGGCGTATTTAATGTTAATCAAATCCTGCTTTGGGAACTGAAATTCTTATTTTCAATTTTCCAAGTGAATATAAAATCATTTGATTTGAATTAAAAAATTCTTAATTTTTCTTTAATGAAAAGTATTTTTTCAAATGAAGCTTTCTTAGATTTTTTATAATTAACTTGTTTTTTTTCTTATCATGAAAAATCACTCAATTTTTTATTATTTGCAATAAAAACACTATTATAAATTTCTCGAATTTTATTTATTCCCTGAAAATTATCGCCTTCTAAAATCTTAATAGTTTCATTATCAACAAAATGGAAAGCTCTCAAATTTTTTTAAGCTGGCAGACGCGACATGTTTTTTTCATTCAATCAAAAGTTGAATTCATTTTTTAAAAATAATTGTGAAAAGTTTCCGATAAGAAATATTATTGATATTTTTATTAAACGAGACAAAGTTATAATTTATTAAGAGTATTAGATTCAATTAAAATTAGAATTGTTATCTTAAATCATTGGGTGATTCGCAAATAATAGATTTCATAATTTGAAAAAATTGTAATATGTCGAGAAAATATTAGAATAAAAAAAAGCTGTCAGGATTAATAAACACATCAAAAGCTTTTAAATGTTAGAAAAATTTAAAAATAGAAGTTCATTTTTATTCTCTAACTCTGAAATTTTGTGTTTAAATTTTATAAAGAATAAACATGTCTAAAATTTTTTAGTATGTGTTATCGTTTTACGAAAAATTTTATTTATTTTATTTATTCTTGATTTCTATGTATTTATAATAATGCCGAATCTACAAAAAATTAATAAAAAGCCCTAATAATAAATTCCAGACGGAAAAATTCAATTACCAAAAGACAATTGTGAATGAATCGTCTTTTACCTCTGATAAAATGTTTGCTAAATCACTTTATTTGCGAATAAATATTTTCAAGATGTTATAAAATTGATAATATAAGTATACAAAAAATAAAACTTTCAATTCTTGCTATTTAACTCTCTAACTTCTTCATTAGTGCTATTATTCGATCCTTTGAGACAAACATATGACAGATGATCACACTAATTAAAAATTTAATACGAATTTTTAATTATTATTTATTATTATGTATAATTGAACATGAATGATTAATTTGAGAATCAATAGACTCAATTAGTCATCAGTA